>RJVU01007700.1:2031114-2111978 GCA_003731715.1 Anabarilius grahami | reverse complement strand
TTTAATGACTTTATTCTCGTAATTTAATGACTTTATTCTCGTAATTTAATGACTTTATTCTCGTAATTTAACGAGTTTGTTCTCGTAATTTAACGACTTTTTTCTCGAAATTTAACGAGTTTGTTCTCGTAATTTAACGACTTTTTTCTCGTAATTTAACGAGTTTAATCTCGAGATGGTTTTATTTTTTTATTATTGCTTGACCCTAATCCTCTTCCGTACAAAACCTTTACCAATAAATAAAAAAATAAAATTTTAGGTAAAAAATGACAGAAGAGCACCAGATGCTTAATAAAATATAATGAAATTATATAAATGAAATATTAAGGTGGCTATTTATAGTTGTATATACATCGTTTCTCATTTATTGCTTTCTTGTAACTTTGCTCAATTTTGTGATTTCTCTCTCTCCCTGTATTGTTGTACATTTGATTTTCTTGTAACTTTGCTCAATTTTGTGATTTCTCTCTCTCCCTGTATTGTTGTACATTTGATATAATTTTATTTATTTTAATATATTTTTTTTATTTTAATGACATATAGTACAATAACGTAAACTTCGGAATACTAATAAATAGCTAATAATTAAAAAATACACATCACGTGCATCCCTATATCAGCTGACTTCCAGCATCAGAGCAAAAGCCGAAGCTCCAGTGTCTCACCTCATCACAGATCAGCTGCACCTCTGCAGTAGCTTGCTTCACCGCGGATGGTCCTCCAACCATTGTCGCCATTGCAATAATGTGCTGTTGATCAGTGTCGAGATGTAAAAACAAACACAAGTGTTTCAGACAGTTCAGAGAAGTGCCACTGCTACAGTATTTATGCTGTCTAGACTACATCACATGACTATGAGCCATCACCAGAATGTACCATGTGTTCAGAAGAGGCGGGGGGAGGGCAAAACAACCCTATTTTATAAAATGAGGCTAAAACAGTAATATGATATATAACTAAATCATATATAAAGTTAATATTTTTTAATGTTAAATAGATTTATGCATCATAACATCGGATATCTCATGTTTTTTTCCTCTTTCCTTTTTAGTTTAATCTGAGAATCAACGGAGCAAACGGGTTTTGAGCCACTGAGCGCCACCTTGCGTCATGTTTCTCACTATCAGTGCCTTTCAGAATCGCCTCAGTCATATGATGATACATTGTCAATCCAATACGCTGCTTTAGATCTGTCATAGCTGCGCTTGTTAGACTTCATTCAATCTATACATAAAAGTATCTTCTCTTAGATAAGATAGACATGAATGCACTAATGCGCGTGAGTTCAGGTGTGCGCGCTCTGGTTGCGCTCCTGCTTCTGTCTGTCTCGGCACACAGTACAGAACAGTGTGATAACGGAGCTGAAAACTGCGATAAATGGACTAAAACATCTCACAATCAACCTCTAAACACAGGTAAAGTAGTTATTTCTGTATTTGAGTATAAATGTCTGAGAATGTTTTAACCATTTGTTTTGCAATTATTTGTATTCACTAATCGAAACAATCATTTTGTGATTACATCACGCACTGTAAGCATGCGAGTTTGCACGTAGGGTCAGTGACTCAACATGGGTCAATGAAGCTTTAATGTTGCATCATGTGATGAACAGTCTCTGCTATAACATGTCTGATCTATGCTGCTACATATAAGAAAAAAGTCATGCTTTGGTTAATCATAATTATGACATATAAAGTAGAAACTATGACAAAAAGTGATCATAATTGGCTTTCCAATTACTTTATTATCCCATAATTGTGACTTGATGTCATAATTTTTACTTTTCATCTCATAATTATGACATATGATTTAACCATTCAAGATATTTATTTTCTTAAGTGGCAGAAATGGGCTTCCATAGTTATCTGTATATGCAATTATTAAATCATTTAGCATTAATATCCAGAATTTCAGTTTTTTTTGGCATCTTGAAATTCTTATGTTTCTTTAGGAGGGTCCTGAGCTTTAAAGTTCATGCACTTTTCTATGGAAGAAATAATTAATGATGGGCCGTTGAATTAAGCGCTGGGTATACTTTTTTATACGTTTTTTCGACTCGTATGCGTACACAGGCGTTCGATGCATGCGCAGTTTTGATCAATCTCTCGCCACGAGTTACAACCCATGTAAACATCTTTGTATTCTTTCATGCTAGAGTTGTATAAATGAGGGTACTTTCTAACCTCTTTGCACAATATCTCGTCTATGTAGGCCTCCATTGTCGCTGTAGCTTGCATGTGTTCCGGTCTGTTCTGTTTATGCAGTTCTTCTTTGACTACCTTGTGAATGGACTATATGCACGGAGCGTTCTTTAGAACTTACACAATAATATAAGTGTAAGGCTTGATTTTCCTGTTAAACGGAAACTCAGATCAAGCATCCTGTAATAAAGCAATAAAATTTGCATAGAGAAGAAAATCTCAAAGGAGTGGCAATTGACAACACCNCAGATTAAACGAGTGAAATTAAGTAAACTTCACAGTGACGCTGAAAAGGCATACACGCGTTAACCTTCGCCCAACGCCGTCGGACTCCGTTTTTGGGCCGATGGGGGGTTCCTTACATAAGCCAGCTCGAAAACTTCCGGTGAGATGTAATTTGCTGGTGTGTTGAGCATCAGTAGTGTAATACTTAGTTTATAATCAGAATATAGTCACTTAAATAGTCAGGTATAGCATTAATTTAGTTATTCAAACGTAACACAGCATAAAAAAATAAATAAATAAAGACTTACCTTATTGTTCAATTCGACCATCAGTTTTCACACTTTTATGTAAAAAAAAGCTTCAAAAATTAAATATTTATTGTGCACTTTAGTTAGATTCATTGAATAAAATGTGTGCTGAAATCATTGATCTTGCACTGCATTGACTGACAGCTTCTGTGATTATAAAGGGAAAGCGCGGTGCTCGCTTTCTGTGTCATTCGTTCACATGAAAAGTTATTGTTTTTCATGAGATTTTTAAAAAAAATTTTAATACTTCACATTGACAAAATGTATTTTTAAACCTAGTTATTTTATAATGTTTAATATTTAGTCAAAAACAAAGTGAAAAACGATTAGAGGAAATGGCTGATACATGCGCAAATAAATGCTACTTTGCCGCCACCTGCTGGTTAAAGTGGTAATTATTGTCTTTTTTATTTTTAAATAAGTGTTTTCTATCAAATGTTGAATTTCCTCATTTTTAAACGCTCGGTTTTACAATGGAGACAGTCTCAGAAGGATGAACAAATAATGTTTGTGGTCATCACATAAAAAATAACATTTGAAGTGCTGGGGAATAAATTGCGTGTCTAATTACAGACACAACGTTTTTAAACAGTCCCAATAGCTTCGTCTTTATTGCAATCAATAAAACTGGTTTATTGGCAAATTAGGTAAATGTGATAACTGCATTAAAATATGAATACAACATTAAAAAGTCAAGCATTGATGGTTTTGTGTCGATGTACAGGGACTACAGAATGAACGGCTAACAGTTCACCGGAAATGCCCGAGCTGGCTTAACGACAACCAGGAAGTAACCGTGCATATAGCCTATTGACGCCCCTGTACAAGGTTGCCACCTTGTGGATAAACTAATTGCTGCAAAGAAAAAAAACTATTTAATGCTCATGTGTGACCTGCGTGTACACGCGGTTACAAAAATTTGGCGGCGCACATACTCTTCTGTTGACGAAATTTGCATAACACTCACTGTACGCTGACCCTCGGTACGCGTAAAAAGTGAACTATACTTTGGGCTTTAGGGGTGTGTAACCGCTCGCATTGTGGCTGCATTACCACCTCGGGATTGCATTATTTTCTTATTAAACATTTATTAATTATAGCTTGTGGGCTGAATGAGGAAATGAAACCACACAGATTATCAGAGCAGTAATGTGATCAGTAAATCTCTCTGTGAGATGTAATTTCACAAATAGCGACAAGTGATTCTCTCTCTTTCAAAATGCACAAATGGCTTCACATAATCACATCGCGTCACAAGCAAGCAGCACGGTGCGATACAGGACCATCGCTCGTGTTTCGGGTCAGAACTGTCCCTTGCCCAATCGGGCCAGAGTTGCTTCATTACTCAAGTTTATCATTTGCACGACTTGCCATTTAAATCCATTCCGAACTCACGCACTCTTTGAGAGACGGTATTCCCAGATCGCACACTCACATAAAGCCACCTGTCAAACTGCTCATGGCTTATAAACACACAAAATTATGTCAAAATGTCCTTCTCGGTGAGTGTTCTCGTAAACACAGTATGCCGAATCATGTGCACCACTATATTAGATCTGCGCTTCACTCTCAAAGTAACAGAAACCTAATAAACTTGCTGTCTGTCATTGATGTTAATCAAACAAGAAATAGTGAGAAAAGAAAAATCGTCATAGAATAAAACGTGAAAGTGTCATGAGCTTATGTTCACCACAGACCTTGCAATATGCAAGGAGTAACATGGCAATAAAAAAAAATTGGCATATAATTTTCATGTAAATGTTAAATTATCATGAAAATAATGTGTAAAAAATAATATAGTCCTAAAATGTTCTTAAAGGATCAGTCCACTTTCAAATAAAAATGTCCTGATAATTTACTCACCCCTATGTCATCGAAAAGAAATTAAGGTTTTTTGATGAAAACATTCCAGGACTATTCTCCTTATAGTGGATTTCAATTGGCCCCAAACGGTTAAACTAACGGAACGAACGTGGTGCCAGTTCCGTTTTTTCCGTAAGTTGATTAGTGAAGGCGTAGGACATACAGCGTAAGCTTTTTGAAGAATGCGGAAAGCGGAAGCACGTGCAAGGCAATCGTTTGTGTTTATAAAGCATATACAGTTGTATTTTTTTCTAAAATGACCAATGGTTTCTCTAGATAAGACCCTTATTCCTCGTCTGGTATCGTTTAAAGCTCTTTGAAGCTGCACTGAAACTGTAATTTTGACCTTCAACCATTTGGTGCCCATTGAAGTCCACTATAAGGAGAATAATCCTGGAATGTTTTCATCAAAAACCTTAATTTCTTTTCGACTGAAGAAAGAAGGACATGGACATCTTGGATGACATGGGGGTGAGTAAATTGTCTGGAAATTTTGATCCAGACATTTCTTGACAGGTTTGTGATATTCATAATAATTATACTATTAATATGCTACATTTATGTTTTAGGTGAAACCAAATTAGTAGGAAAAACCAACTTAACAAGCCTGTTTCCCACAGGGAGTATATTTGTTTAGTTTGATGAATTACTGTGACACATGGGAAGATTTTGGATTCAAGTTGCTGAATCAGCATTTACTGTGGGTGGGAATCTAGATTCCCATGAGTCTACACACTCATCAGGGTCAGAGCGAGGGCACAATAAGGAATTTAAGAATTGGCTGTTTGAAGACTCGGGATAGTCACAAAATGTTAATGTAAATATAATAAAAATATATAAAGTAAACAAATTAAATTTTAAGATTAAAATTTCTATAGGTGGCCCAACCCTGTTATTGGCTATTTCATATCCTCCTGGGAATAGACTTCTGTCCTCTGTAGTGGACATTATATTTTAGTGATTTTCTCTGACATCATGTCACAGTTTTGAGTCTGGATGTCCTGAAAAGAGCACATTCAGGGCTTTGCAGAGATACCAAATGTTTAGAGGTTTCGCCATGACAACAACAACTTCTTGGTCTTTAAATATGACTGAAAATGAAAATTAGCATTCTTATGGAAATATGATAATATTTTGTAATTATCATTTAAATCAGATTAATTTTCAAATTGTTTATGAATTAACATCTCAGGAAAATGTTATGGGGTTTCAAATCAAAATATGACTTTCTGTTAGGAAACAGGACATTGATTTCATACGTGACCTCTGTAGAGACACCAGGACTTAAATCATGTTTATCAGGCATTTTAGGAGACACAACAAGTGAATAGGGAAATAAATTATACATAAATATTTAGATATTTAGAGATTTAGATTATTAGATATTATTATGAAAATGTTGTCAATTATTACTCCCATTATTACACTTATTTTTTCATTACATTTTGCTCCAAGAACACGTTGATATGCAAATTAGATACAGTGTATAGATGCATTGTATTGAATGGGAAAATCCATGTATGAATATTTTACCCACATATTGCATAAAATAAAATGGTATATCAATGAATTCCATTATATCATTCATAACATAGTTGAGAATCATCTTTATACAAAGTTTGGTTAAAAACAATCCTGAAGCCTACAAATTAATCGGTGATAAAAAAAATCTCGTTTTTTCCTAAAAATGATTTTTGATTATTATTAATCAAAAATCATATCGTATTATTACATAATGGCATGTCCCAGTGTTTCTTTAGAACTTCCGCAATAATATAAGCCAGCTCGAAAACTTCCGGTGAGATGTCATTTGCTGGTGTGTTGAGCATCAGTAGTGTAATACTTAGTTTATAATCAGAATATAGTCACTTAAATAGTCAGGTATAGCATTAATTTAGTTATTCAAACGTAACACAGCATAAAAAAATAAATAAATATAAAGACATTGTTCCTCCTCGGCTAAAACCAATTTGACTATCAGTTTTCACTCTTTCGTGTGAAAAAAAGCTTAAAAATTGAATATTTATTGTGCACTTTAGTTGTTATTAATTGAATAAAATGTGTGTTTTCACAAGAGTGCTGAAATCATTGATCTTGTGCTGCTCTGACTGACAGCTGCTGTGTAGCCTAATTCATTCACAAGAAAAGTTATTGTTTTTCATAAAATTTTGTGAGTACTTAATACTTCATACTGACAAAATGTATTTTTAAACCTAGTTATTTTATAATGTTTTAATATTTAGTCAAAAAAACTAAACAAAGTGAAATATATGCTCAAATAGATGCTACTTTGCCGCCACCTGCTGGTTAAAGTGGTAATTATTCAGTTTTCTATCAAATGTTGAATTTTCTACGCTTTGAAACGTTTGGTTTTACAATGGAGACAATCTCAGAAGGATGAACAAATAATGTTTGTGGTCATCACATTAAAAATAAGAAGTGCTGGAAAAAAATGTGTAATTACACACATGTCATTTTTAAACGGTCCCGATAGCTTTGTCTTTATTGCAATCAATAAAACAATAAAAATTAGGTAAACGTGATAACTTCATTAAAATATGAATACAACATTAAAAAGTCAACCATTGATGGTTTTGTGTCGATGTACAGCGAGTACAGAATGAACAGCTAACAGTTCACCGGAAATGCCTGAGCTGGCTTAATGAGTAACCGTGCATATAGTCAATTAGCTGGTAAGTTAGTTCTAACTTACTGAACTGCAGGTTATGTAATTAGTGGAATTTAAAAGTGACTGAGCTGGGGTCTCTAATGTTGCATGCTTTCAAAAATGAAGATGGACAGACTTTTGCCCTTTTAATTAGTTAATATTATATTTAAAAAGAAAACATATCAAATAAATGCAGAAATGCAATGTAATAACTGTAAAGTAATTATCAAAATACTTCACACTATTTAGGATGGATAGTATGCACACTGGGATGCAGGCTTGTTGTCCCTCACTGCAAAAAAAAAAATATATATATATAATTATGTAGGTAACAACTTACCTACAACTTACTGTTATATTTGCATATGTCATTGTTACCAACATTTTTATTTTATTTATTTATATTTTTGCAGTGAGGGAGAACAAGCCTGCATTCCAGTGTGCATACTATCCATCCTAAATAGTGTGAAGTATTTTGATAATTACTTTACAGTTATTACATTGCATTTCTGCATTTATTTGATATGTTTTATTTTTAAATATCCAGAGGCAAGTTTTGTACCTTGCTTACACACTTAACTAATTAAAAGGGCAAAAGTCTGTCCATCTAATTACATAAACTGCAGTTCAGTAAGAAATTACTTACCAGTTAACTGAGGTGTAGGAAACACTGGGACATGCCATTATGTAATAATACGATATGATTTTGATTAAAAAAAATAATAATAATAATCTACTTCGAGTGGTAGACATTTGAACTTGAAAATAAGTAGTGTCAAAGACTTTACATAGTCCTAAAGGGACTTTGATAGTGTTCAAGCCATTGAACAAACGTCTTCCACCATGTATTTTTCCTCTTGCACACGCGAAAGAGAACATCTGCGCACATCCAAATAAACTTCTTTTAAATGCAAAATTGATTTTTGTTCGCTCAAAATACTTTTTTATTTGCGAGACAAACATTTCTCTGCAAAACTCAGTTCACGGGCGTGCGAAATGCCCTTTTGCGCACTGAAAATATGATCTTGCGCGCGCGGAATTGTGGCAGAAATGCAATTCCATAGTTTAGGAATAACCTAAATAAAGTGTTTCCATAAAGTGTTTGGATGCAACATGCAACATTCACTGCCTTTCAAAAGTTTTGTGGTCAGCAAGGTATTTTGTTCTAATACTTTTATTCAGCAAGAAAGCATTAAATTGATCTAAAGTTATAAAGACATTTATAATGTTTAAAGGGTCATGAAACCCTAAACCAAATTGAGATTTTAACAGAGTTTAAATTTATTTGTGCATTAAATTATAGCAAAAACCATGTGTATATTGTGTTGCATGTAATTTGCATCGTGCATTTGTGGGAAGATTTGATGCTTTTAATGAGAGCGAAATAAAACTGTCTGAATCAGAAGACGTTGTCAGTCTCCCCTCATCCTCCTCCACACTAAAGCTTAAAGGGTTTGTTCACCTATAAATGAAAATTCTGTCATTTATTACTCACCCTCATGTTCCAGACCTGTAAGACCTTCATTAATCTTCTGAACACAAATTAAGATATTTTTGATGAAATCCGATGGCTCAGTGAGGCCTGCATTGACAGCAAGATAATTTACACTTTCAGATGTCCAAAAAGCTACTAAAAACATATTCATGTTCATATTCATGTTCAAAAAAATAAAATAACGACTTTATTTAACAATATCTAGTGATGGGCGATTTCAAAACACGGCTTCACAAAGCTTCGAAGCTTTACAAATCTTTTGTTTCGAATCAGTGGTTCGGAGTGTGTATCAAACTGCCAAAGTCATGCCCCCCAGTGGTGAACTATTGAAATTTCGAAACACTTATGACGTAACGAAGCCTCCTTTACTGAAATCACGTGACTTTGGCAGTTTGATACACGCTTCAAAGCATGATTCGAAACAAAAGATTCGTAAAGCTTCGAAGCTTCATGAAGTGTTTTGAAATCGGCCATCACTAGATATTGTTGAATAAAGTCGTTATTTTGTTTTTTTTGTGCACAAAAAGTATTCTCAGTTTGAACCACTGTAGTCACATGAATTTTTTTAAATAGGTTTTTAGTACATTTCTGGGCATCTGAAAGTGTTAATTATCTTGCTGTCAATACAGGCCTCACTGAGCTGTCGGATTTTATTAAAAATATCTTAATTTGTGTTCGAAAGATGAAAGAAAGTCTTACGGGTGTGGAACAACATGAAAGTGAGCAATTAATGACAGAATTGTCATTTTTGGGTGAACTAACCCTTTGACCACGCCCACTTCTGTAGCATTTTTCAAAACTGTGGTGAGAACCGACTGCTGCTGAAACAGGGTGTTTCATAACTCGTTAAAAGATTTGCATTTCAAATAAATGCTGTTCTTTTGAACTTTGTATGACAATTGTATCACAGTTTCCACAAAAATATGAAGCAGCACAACTGTTTTCAACATTGATAATAATAAGAAATGTTTCTTAAGCAAATCATCATATCAGAATGATTTCTGAAGGATCATGTGACACTGAAGACTGGAGTAATGATGCTGAAAATTCAGCTTTGATCACAGAAATAAATTACATTTTAAAATATATTCAAATAGAAAATAAACTGCAATAATATTTCTTAATATTACTGTTTTTACTGTATTTTTGATACAATAAATGCAGGTTTGGTGAACAGAAGAAACTTATATCTGCTCCCCTGTTGTGTTTCAGATGTCGTCGTGACGTACGAGCAGCTGAAGGACATGATGTCTGCTGGAAGCGTCCAGCTCTTCGATGTGCGTGAACCGGATGAGCTGGAAGCAGGATTTATTCCAGGAGCCACCAACATTCCATGTACGTCAGCACTGCACACAGTTCAGCTCTGCACAAACACACACGGACTTTATGAGTGACAGTACTTTTGTTGATGTAGTGGGAGACGTGGAGCAGGCCCTCAGACTGAGCCCGGATCAGTTCAGAGAGCGTTACGGCATCACAAAGCCTCACAGAGACGACTCTGACTTTGTGCTGTACTGCCAGAGAGGGATACGCAGCCTCACTGCGCTGGAGACCGCTAGAGCTCTGGGATACACAAGGTACGGACACACACCTTTTTGACTTTTGTTGAATCTTTTGAATTTTTAGACAAAAAAAAAAAAATCTAAAAAATAGTTAATGTATATGCTTCTGCAAATATGCTTTTTGTCGAGCAACATATTTGATACATCAGGCTTTTATGGCTCATTGTTGAGCCACATCTAGGGAAAAGAGTGCAACATGAAAGCTTTCATAGACGGTGAAATTGCAAAATGAATTTATTGCCTTAAATTGGGAATCTAAGTTCAGGAGCTGAGGGAGCCAAAAGCTCTTATCCCTCTTTCCTAAATCTAATCAAAAAGAAAACACAGTACACTAACCTAACTGCCTTAGTGATGGGAGAAACGAAGCTTTTTGAAACTTTGAATCAATTGAAACAATTGATTCACAAAACGATTCACTGTTTTGAAGCGCTCGAAACGCCACACGCTGGTGACCCCTGCTGGTCAGAACAGTGTAAATGCAGTGAAAACTCAGCTCAAACATGCAACAACAACAAAAAACGTCTCGGTTATGTATATAACCTTAGTTCCCTGATAGGGAACGAGACGCTGCGTAATCGCTGTGGGAACGCCCCTGCGTGATGTCGTCATGAAGCACGTATGAAATCTGTCCAATCAGGAGACGGAACGTCATAGGCGGGTGACGTCACCGACCAGGAACTATAAAACCCGCCCGAAAACACTGTCATTCAGCTTCTCAAAGTCTGAAGCAAGTCGCTTATCGAGCAAGAAGGAAGTATGGCAAGGATACGCAGCGTCTCGTTCCCTATCAGGGAACTAGGGTTATATACATAACCGAGACGTTCCCTTTCAAGGGAACTCAACGCTGCGTAATCGCTGTGGGAACGCTATACCAACGCCGCCATAGTACCAAGTGACCGATCGTGTGAGGCCGAGGCGCACAGTTCACAGTAGCACTTGAGCTCCTGGAGTGGAGCCGAGGTCTAGTTCATAGAACTTAACAAAAGTGTGCGGTGAGGACCAGCCTGCCGCATCACAAATGTCATTAAGGGAAACCCCTGAAATAAATGCCTTGGAGGCAGCCATACTCCGGGTTGAATGAGCCCGGACAGCCAAAGGTGAAGGCTGTCCAACCGACTCATATGCAATTGAGATAGCCTCAACCACCCACTTGCTCATCCTCTGCTTAGATGCTGGCAGACCTTTTCTTGGTGCGCCGAAGCAAACAAACAACTCCTGGTCCGATGNACAGGCAGCCCCCTCGAGAGCTGCCTGGGCATGCTGCACTCCCAAACAAACAACACACATTCCATGTGTATCACTTCCCGGGATAAACGCGGGCAGGGATGAACACACTTCCTGAAATGTTGTTCGCTCGCCATAATCACAATAGATAGAACAGACAACAATAAATAGACAGGACAAATCACACGTAGCGCTTGCTGAAGACACAGAAGCTGAATGACAGTGTTTTCGGGCGGGTTTTATAGTTCCTGGTCGGTGACGTCACCCGCCTATGACGTTCCGTCTCCTGATTGGACAGATTTCATACGTGCTTCATGACGACATCACGCAGGGGCGTTCCCACAGCGATTACGCAGCGTTGAGTTCCCTTGAAAGGGAACACCTTTTTAGGCTACAAAACAATTGCAAATGTTTTATTGAAGGTGTAATCTATTCAGTAATCATCATATACCAATACATATGAAGTGTTTTTAAAATATGTGTTATTTTATTGACTTGTAGGGCTTGTTTTATGGAGAGTTTGGTTAATCAAACCAAGAGACCTTTATATGCAACCCTTCCTTTTTATTATACAAATGTGCCATTAAATGTATTCCATTTTATGAAAATAATTTGAGATTAAAACCATACAGAGTTCACAGAGATCAATCGCCCTCTAGCTGCAAACCATTGAAATTTCAAAACTGTATGATGTAAGAAGCCTAGATTACTGGAATCACAATTGGATACATGTTCACTGATTGAAAACAGGTTTCGAAGCTTCACAAAGCATGCTTTGAAAGCACTAAACTCCTAGCTAAAAACAGAGATCAAAAAGTTCACAATAAACAAAAATGGAATCTGACTCCTTAATTTCCCAATCCTCCATATTTACAATATATTCACAAAACTACTTACAAAGTCAAGTGAACAATAATTAATGACATAATTTCCATTTTGGGGTGAACTAACCCTTTAACATATACAAACGCTGCACTCCAATCCAACTCTACGGAAGAGGATTAGGGCCAAGCAATAATAAAAAAATAAAACCATCTCGAGATTAAAGTTGTTAAATTACGAGAAAAAACTCGTTAAATTTCGAGAAAAAAGTCGAGATAAAATGTTGAGAATAAACTCATTAAAATACGAGAAAAAACTCGTTAAATTACGAGAAAAAAGTTGTTAAGTTATGAGAAAAATGTCGTTAAATTTCGAGAAAAAAGTCGAGATAAAATGTTGAGAATAAACTCATTAAATTAACGAATTTATTCTCGTAATTTAACGACTTTTTTCTCGTAATTTAATGACTTTATTCTTGTAATTTAATGACTTTATTCTCGTAATTTAATGACTTTATTCTCGTAATTTAATGACTTTATTCTCGTAATTTAATGAGTTTATTCTCGTAATTTTATGACTTTATTCTCGTAATTTAATGACTTTATTCTCGTAATTTAATGACTTTATTCTCGTAATTTTATGACTTTATTCTCAACATTTTATCTCGACTTTATTCTCGTAATTTAATGAGTTTATTCTCGTAATTTAATGACTTTATTCTTGTAATTTAATGACTTTATTCTCGTAATTTAATGACTTTATTCTCGTAATTTAATGACTTTATTCTCGTAATTTTATGACTTTATTCTCGTAATTTTATGACTTTATTCTCAACATTTTATCTCGACTTTTTTCTCGAAATTTAACGAGTTTGTTCTCGTAATTTAATGAGTTTATTCTCGTAATTTAATGACTTTATTCTCGTAATTTAATGACTTTATTCTCGTAATTTAATGACTTTATTCTCGTAATTTAATTACTTTATTCTCATAATTTAATTACTTTATTCTCAACATTTTATCTCGACTTTTTTCTCGAAATTTAACGAGTTTGTTCTCGTAATTTAACGATTTTTTTCTCGTAATTTAACGAGTTTATTCTCAACATTTTATCTCGACTTTTTTCTCGAAATTTAATGAGTTTTTTCTCAGCATTTTATCTCGACTTTTTTCTCGTAATTTAACGAGTTTTTTCTCGTAATTTAACTTGTTTATTCTCAACATTTTATTTCGACTTTTTTCTCGAAATTTAACGATTTTTTTCTCGTAATTTAACAACTTTAATCTCGAGATGGTTTTATTTTTTTATTATTGCTTGGCCCTAATCCTCTTCCGTACAACTCTCTCTGCTCAGAACACAGGATGTTTCCAGAGGAAATGATGATGTGCTTTTTAAAGTAGTGTGCACCAATCAGGACATAGCATCAATCAGCCTGCAGGAGCCAATCAGATGACGTTCCTGGACAGACACAGACACTCCCAAAACAACAGAGATATAACAAAACACAAAAGCTAACCTTAGGGTTGTAACACTCTGATATAGTGAGAATATGGATCTCACACTCAAGGAGGAAAAAACACCACCTCAATTTTACAATTAATGCAATTTGCTTCAGATGCTGATATTGATATGGCCAAAAAGTCAAATAAAATTCGGATGCTTGTAATGTAAATCAATGAGATATTTATAACAGTATAGCAGATACATACATAAAATTATATAAATATCAGTCATCACTCTATATCTGCCAATAATATGTCTAAATAAGATATGTAAATGCTTATAGTTTTATGATCAAAGTTCTGTAGTTTTAAAACATATAATATAATGCAATGCAATACAATGATGATTGAGAGATGAACAAAAACGCTCATCAAAAGCCTGATAATCATATTTGAACATGATTTTTTCTTAAAAAATGGTGTATGGATAATCAAGTGAACCTAAACTGCTTAAGTAGTACTCCTTAATGTGATTAAGTAGTAGTACTCCAGTAAGTGTTCATCTTGAAATATTACTAACAATATCAACGTTATTCATATGTTTGATTTATAAAAATAAAATTAAAAAAGTCTATCAGTCACATGACAGAAGGGATAATGTAGTGGATTTCAGCGTTTTTTTTAGCAAAGTTTTGATCATGTTGATAATTTAAGCCTTAGAAATGTGCATATCAAATATGATATTATAGGGCTAAATTAAGAGAGTTTCCCTCTATAAATTGTTAAAATGCATTGTATTCATACAACCATTTCCACATGAAAAAACAGACATAGAACTGATGCCACTCCCTATAAAAATCCCAAAGAGAAAATGCAAGAAAGCAAAAGAAGAATAAATGCTGACACGTGGATGCATATGACATTAAGAAATGGTTGTATGAATATAATGCATTTGAACAATTATGATTTATGTTTGTTTTCCTTCATTTGGTCATTGAAAACCTGGCTATAAGAAAATGTCAGGCCTCATGATATGAGTCATTGTAATATCTAAATAGTCAAATGTTTTGCTCTAAATAATTTAACTGGCTAGAAAAAGCTCTATAAATATTGCTATTAAATTAGTTTTATGATTTAAATCCTCATCCGGTAATGACAAAAACCTGGACAAGTCATGATAATTCGTTGGATTCATCCTCACTCACTCAAACAAATCTCAGACATCAGTGTGTCTTTTTGTCTCTCAGGGCCCGTCATTATGCTGGAGGATTCAACGAGTGGCTTGAGCGGGAGGATCTGTGAGCAGAAAGAGTCGAGCATCAAAGCTTATTTCCACTCTGTGAAGGACCTAGAAGAATATGACTGAATTTAAATGGCATTTGACTGTTAAAATGACAGCACAGACCAAAAATGTAGTATTTATAAAATCCCACAGATGTTTCTATATATTTTGCAAAGACTCAATAAATATTGCATCATTTATGATAAAGTTTGTTTGTTTTTGTGCCATATGATTGTCACCATCGACCCAGATACACATAAGATGTTCTGTCGCACATGAATGTTTTCCCAACTAACTGAAACAGACAATCAGACTCTGAATTCATGCATCAAAGTATTTAAAATAAAGGTGCAAGACAATATGTTTTAAATGCTGTGAGAATTAATGACAAGCTGGAGTTTTTTATATTGGCTATCCACATATCCGATCATAAACGCCTTAAATATTTCAGCACTTTTTCAAGAAAACCCAAAGCAGCTGTTCTCAAACTTTTGAGACAATAAATGTCCCACATGATCTGATCATCACCATCTTAAGAGGGTCAGTAGGTTTGACTTGGAAAATGACAATTCGGAATAGTGAGAAATAATTGTGTTTAGTTATTTCAGCAATATTTTTTAGTAAAGTGAAGTAAATTTGGTGTTGTTCACATCTTCACATAAACGCACTGACACAGGCACTGAGGGTTTGAAGATTGAGTTTAATATTGAGGAATGAAACAGCTTTCTGAGTAGATGTTTATTAGTTTATTAGTTTAGATAGCAGAGAACATAAAAAGAACTGACTTCAAGTGAAAAGTAAAATGGAGTTCTCTCCATTTCACAGCACTAAAATAGATCATTTTCTGTTTCTTACCTTTCTTACATTGGTGCAGTCATTGTGCTGGTGATCAAATAATCAGGCAGTGACTCCCAGATATATTCTGATTCAGTATTTATGTTGCCAAAATCACATCCGTTACATTTTGATTGATTGTTTCATTCTGTGCTGTCATTCAGAATTCTAAGCAACTATTTCACTGGTAGATAATCACATTTATGGTTATTTCACAGTTCATTTTCCATTTATCTTTTTTTTTTTTTTCTTCAATTTGAGGTGTGGTCAGCACGTTCTGCCTCTCCTTGGAATTTTACAGTCACAATTTGATGATAAAAAGTGAATGACCCAACTAAAGAAAAGCTATTTTTTTCACATCTGTAAATATAAGTTGGAGTTTTCATGCATTAATTACATGTGTAAAATGTGAAATGAAATGGTCTTTTGTAATCATTTCTGGTAGCTTTAACTCTTTAAAGGTAAAGCCACTAGATTTTCAGATTAGCATCATCAACATACATGTGATCCTGAAATCACTGAACTAAGCCATGAATCTACAATAAAGAGGCAATCAATGCACCTAAATACAACATTTAATATGCAAATGTAGCTGGAATTATGTTGCAGTTTTAAAAAAATTGTTAATGTTAATTTTTACTGCATTTTCAATACTTTTAATAGTATTTAGTTTGTGTTGGTGAAATATTTGAAAAGTTTTTGAAGCCTTCTTTTATATGAACCATTATGTGTATGGGATATTTGATTTAGACTAAATTTATTCACATGTCAGGTTGCTGTTCATAACGCTCTCCTTTAGCTACACATGCAATAAAGGGTGCAACTAAATATTTTCTGGTGGATATAGTGCGTTAACTACAAGAATATCCAATAACCACAATAAAAAAAACTAAATAAACAGATAGGCTATATATTCTAGATTTGCATTGTATTTTTAATATCAATCTAAATGTGCACATTTATCATTATTTAAGCTCAGTTTCCTCTCCCTCTTTCAAGCAGTGTTTACAATCAGTACATGATTATGCTGTTTATATATTCACAACGTGAATGTATTGCCTATTTTGAGACAGAACTTACCGAACATCCAAAACCATGCTGTTTGCTGAGGTAAATGCGCTCGTTGTGTGTGTGTAGGGGTGCGTAGCCTGCTCGTTGTGTTTCTTTTTTCTTCAGTGATTCTGCTTGTTAACAGCAGGTGTTCATCACTAATGCTCAATCATCACTTAATTAATTGCTTAATTATCTCATTAACTTTTACTCTGCTTCAGTGTCACTTTAACACTATTTAGAGAGGGGCCATATGTACTCTAAGCAGAGCTGATTAAACTCTGGGGATTTTGCTGTGTTCTGCAGTGCCAAATTTTAGTGTAAACAATACAATGCATGGTAGTTTGGAGGCATTGTAATATAAATATTACACTTACATTATAAGGATTTACATTATAAATCTCTCCTATTACATCATGCTTGATCCTTTAATGCTTCTGGACGTTTCCAAACTCTTATTAATATTACTGAACTCTGTTTAGGGTGTGTCAGGCATTTCTAATTGACCACCCATTTAAAATGTGTCAAAATTCCTAGAAATCGAAGAAAAAATTATAAAAGGTTAAGTTATATACAGTAGCTGATGTGTTTTAGCATGACTGGAGCTCCACAACTATCAGGACCACAACTATCAGTTTTCATTTAGCCATGTCAATCATCATTACGAGTGTAACGAGTGAAGCAGTCACTGCATCATCCCAGCGACAATTCTTCCAGCATTTCATCCCACTCTGTCCTTTGTACCATGTCCCAACCCGACGAGCTCTGGCAGCAAGATACCTACAACGAAGAGTGATCCGCAGAATCACTTATCAGCATGATTGTGTCAATGACATTACTAAATGGGCCCAGGATACTTCCAGAAACCACTGTCGGTAAACACAACCCGCCGTGCCATCTGCAGATGCCAACTAAAGCACTATCATGCAAAAAGGCAGCCATATGTGAACATGGTCCATCGTGTCCTGTCTGCCAAGGCTCATTGTTTCAAAGTGGAAAAGTGTTCAATGGTCAGATGAGTCCAAATTTGACATTCTTGTTGGAAATCACAGATGCAGTGTCCTCAGGGCTAAAGAGGAGGGAGACCTTCCAGCATGTTATCAGCATTCAGTTCATAAGCCAGCATCTCTAATGGTTTGGGGGTGCATAGTTGCATATGGAATGGGCAGCTTGCATGTTTTGGAAGGCACTATGAATGCTGAAAGGTATAGAAAGGTTTTAGAGCAACATGCTCCCCTCCAGAAGGCCTTGTGTATTTCAGCAGGACAATGCAAAACCACATACTGCAACTATTACAACAGCATGGCTTTGCCGTAGAAGAGTCCGGGTGCTGAATTGGCCTGTCTGCAGTCCAGACAGTGCAGTGTTTTATTATTATTATTATTTTAGCTAAAAAAATAAGTGTAACGCATCAAAATGTTCACAGATATAGCTGATAGAAATGCCAATTTTCAATCTTTTTTTTTACTTTATTTATTTATTTTTTATTTAATTATTTAATTATTTATTTTTGCAAATGTCAACACAATCTTTTTCTGTTTAAATTTACATTTACATTTATGCATTTGGCAGACGCTTTTATCCAAAGCGACTTACATTGCATTATACTATACATTTGTATCTGAGTATGTGCAATCCCTGGGATCGAACCCATGACCTTGGCATTGCTAGTGCCATGCTCTAACCACTGAGCTACAGGAAAGCTTTTTTTATCGTATAAATTCTATGTATGTAGATACTTCAAATGTCGCAGATTTTTTTTTGTCCAGAAAAAGGGCTTTAACACAAATAAATGTGGTGTCACATGACAGAATTAGTCCTTATTTTTGTAATTTTGTCTGTTGTTTAAAATCTAATAAAAGTTAATCAGAAAAATAATAAAACAGCAGCCGTTTTTGAATATCGCTTGATGATCAAGTATTGATCTAAATAGTCTTTATTACAAAGACTACACCAAAAAAACATGACACTTGTTAATAAAAAATAATTTTATGTATACGATATATTAATATATAACAAAGTTTTGTTTCAACATGAATGAGGATAATATAGCACCTTAAAATATCTGCATCTCGTCAAAAATAAAATTGGGGTGTCTGTCAAACGAAGGAAGGCTGTTGGAGTTTCCAATGCTGACAAAAGAAAGGTAAAAAAAACGTGACTGGCTTGACCAAGGCTTATAAGTTAAAGATTGCATATAACTGAACATTTCACCATACCAATCTTTTTTATCGATCCTAAAATTTCGCACACAGGACAAATGAGCTGCCCTGAGTCCAAACCCATGGGCTTCATCACATAAATGCAGTTACATGCAGTCCTGTCAGACAAGCTGACCCACTTCACCCTGATCTGATTTCCTTATATTTCATAATTTAGTAATAGGCCATTTATTCGTGAAAGCACTAGGCCTATTTGCGATAAATGAGAAATTGACAACTTACTGGATTTTTTTTTGCGACAAAACTTATGCTTATATTTTAGGGATGATGTCATTACACACACCATTTTATTGGCAAAAGGCCAGTTAGATGGAATAAGGCTGGTGAGATCAAATTTCGCACAATAGGGGAAATATCATGAATGTTCATGTAGCTACACCCACTGGAAGAGATTTTACTGGAACTGAATATTACACAACACCTCCAATGTGAAACTCCACCTATTCATTCAGCCCTTTGATGTAATGGAGTTCCAATGATGACTCATGTCATGCCATTTTGGGAGCATAAATAGTAGTTCAGAATCAATCTGTAAGACAGACTGCCTGATACAGTTTATTTCATCCAGGCTTTGATCACCAGCACAATGTTTGGAGTGTGTGGTGTTGGAAGATGGACCACAGAGAAGCCTATCACTCCAGAGGAGGAGAAGATCTGCCATGAGGTAGGAGACAGAAATGTAGTAAATGCAGTTTATGTTAAAACAGTAAAATAATCTTGGTGCTGTAAAATGTGTTGGGGAAATTATTTGTTGCCTTTTTTTAAAAGAACTCTTACTTTTCACTTGATGTCACAATACTTTTTACATAAGTTTTCTGATATCTGAATGATAGACGTGACTCTCTAGAGACTAATACATTCAATCTTATTAAAATAATAATAATATAGATGAATATAAAATGTGCATTTGTTTATTCAGATGAAGCCAGACATAGAGGAGAAGGTTGGAGACACTTTTGAGGCTTACATTCCTTTAAGCTATAGGAGTCTGATTGGGTTTGGAACAAATCTGGTGAAGGTAATTACATATTTTGTTTTGTTTTTTATTTTTATGAATCTTTGATCTTTTTCCGTCCTCTCCGAAAAGTGAAATGCATCAAGTCACTGTATAACGTACCTCTGCGTTTGTAGCCTAAAAGAAAAAACTTTTCTTAACTCTGTAGAGCTGCTGGACACACAAATCTAGTTGCAGAACTCGCAGAAATGTGCTTGCTGTCCTGAAAAACTGAATGTGTTTAGTTCGCTATCAATGTGAACATCATATTATATATGAAGAGATCACTTATAGATCTGTGTGGATTTCTCTCTCTCTCTCTCTCTCTCTCTCTCTCTCTCTCTCTCTCTCAGGTGTATGTTGGTGTGGGTGTGTGCGTTCATGCATTGATAGCTAATGCTGGCCCCCATGGTAGAGGGGAATTGATAGTAACTGCAGTCCAGCACCCTAAATCCGCCAGTGAACCTCTGATCCCATTTGGTGACTAACCGCATGCAGAAAACAGTCTGTCTTCTCTAATAACAGACACACACAATCATCTGCCATACTGTATAGAGGAACAACTGTTTCATTCCTCGATATTAAACTCAATCTTCAAACCCTCAGTCAGTGTGTTTATGTGAACAACACCAAATTCACCAAATTGTTTTATGCTGAAATAATAAACATAAAGGCATAAAAAAAATCCTCATTCCAAATGTTTAAAAACAAAAAAGTAAAATAATGTAAAATGACATTCATTTTTCTAATTTTAAGATTTAATTGACTGTCTGCATGTCTTTTATAAAGGAAAAAAATATGTGACTGAAGACTAATGGACACTAGTGATTCCCAAACAAGTGTGGAAAGATTTTGATGTTGAAAAGTGTATTTACTTGTGTGACTTTAATGATAATTCTACATGATATATAAAATGAGAAAACAGGAAAATGAGGTTTGATGTCGATAAAGGGAACTTCAGCCTTACTGATGGGGCTGTGGAGGCTGGGCATTTGGAGGCTTTTGTGTTATGAAAGTAGATTATAATCTTGAGGAGCATTCATGTTTACTTCTCTCAGCACAGTGCAGTTTTACTACAGCGATTCACTAAAATTTGATGTGCATATCAATACTTATAACTTAAAGGGATATCATTATTTGCCTAAATTATTTTACACATGGGGAAATCCAATTGTTTAGTCAATAATTCAAGAAGGTCCATATTTTAAAGCTCTTTCTAACTTGTACTCAGCTTTAAAAGTAACATATTTCTTGTAATTGTTTAACTATAGCATTTGTCACAATAAGGATAAAGTAAGACCATTGATGGCTCATTTTTTCTTCTTTTTTTTAATCTGTAGCATTTGTTGTGAAAAACAGCAACATAGCTGCAACATGCCACAATTGTTATATGAATCTTTAGTGAAAATCTATTCCCTTAACAGAATATCTATTATAAATTCTAAAACTAGTCTAAATTTACCACAGTAAATACAATATTAAATGTGGTCATTATGAGTTAAAAAGCTTGCAGGATGATGTTTTCCCCTCTTTTCAATTTAAGTGGCTTTAGATCGTGTTCGACTTTCTCTGTAGCGTTTTACTACATTCCCAATAGAATTCAAATGGGTTCCACATTTTATCATAAGCATTGCACGGAACGGCGCGTGCAAATCTTAAAGGATTAGTTCAGTTTCAAATTAAAATTTCCTGATAATTTACTTACCCCCATGTCATCCAAGATGTCCATGTCTTTCTTTCTTCAGTCGAAAAGAAATTAAGGTTTTTGATTAAATCGTTCCAGGATTATTCTCCTTATAGTGGACTTCACTGGACTCCAAGCGGTTGAAGGTCCAAATGTCAGTTTCAGTGCAGCTTCAAAGCGTTCTACACGATCCCAGACGAGGAATAAGGGTCTTATCTAGAGAAACCATCGCTCATTTTCTAAAAAAAATTAAAAATGTGATGTACAATTAATTAATGCTTCAATGTTTCAGTGTGAGGCAGGCGCTCGGAGAACCGGTGTCCTCACAAACCTGTCAGATTGTCCCTCCCGGGCTTACTGCGCGTGCGCACTTCAATATTACTTCATTTTTGTCATGATGCAGCGTATAGCAACACCACTGTATGTAATATGCAACATTAGGTTTTGTAATACATCTTCTGAGCTGTTTTGCCTGATTGATTACAGGCATTTAGATAAATCAGGCAAACAATAAGTGAATAACCTATACCACTTTAGGCTAATACAGTTTTTTACTCTTTGATGTCTTTAGCTTTTTTATTTCATTTGTGTGATTTTAAACACTCATCCGACACTAGACTCACACATTAAGGGTGTATTTGTTTGTATTTATTACAAAATCTGCATTCCATCATCTCAGAAACATTGCAAGAATTAGGCCTTTCCTCACTCCACCTGACGCTGAAAGGCTTATTCATGCATTTGTTACTTCCAGGATTGACTATTGTAATGCAATATTTGTTGGTTTATCTGTAAAATCAATCAAACGATTGCAGTATATTCAGAATTCAGCAGCACGTGTTCTTACATATACTTGCATGCTTTATAGTTTGCATTGGCTTCCTGTTTGTTACGGCTGGCTGCAGGAAGGAGCACAGACGAGGAGTATAAATCCAAATACTAGTTTAATAACGTAATCCACAGGTTAACAGGCACAGAGAGACAACACAACTTGCAATAACGGTGAACGGACAAAGACTGAGTGAACAGGGGGAAACTAAATAGCAAACATAACAAGGTTGATTAATGAGACACAGGTGATACAAATGAACTAATGATGATGGCGGGAAACAGAACATGTGATCATAAAACACAAACAGAAAGTCCATGAACTGAAACTGAAACTAAACAGACTGTGACACTGTTCAGTTGCGTATTGTTTTTAAAACTCTCACACTTACACACAAAGCTATGCATGGAATAGCCCCTTCTTATATTTTTTTGACTTAGTCACCCTGTACACGCCTTCTCGTTCCCTTCGGTCTGCTGATTCTCTTACTCTTCAACAGCCTCCCTGTAGATTAAAATCTATGGGGGAGAGACTTTCTCTGTCGCTACACCCAGGTTATGGAATGCACTTTCCCTTACTGTTAGAGATGCTCCTACATTAGCCAGTTTCAAGAAGCTGTTAAAAACTCATCTTTTTAAAATTGCTTATATGGACTGTCATTATATTTTATTGTGCTGTACTGTAATGATTATTTTATGATTTATAGTTTCTTTTTTGCATTGCATTATTTATGTATTTATGTATTTTATTTGTTTTTTTATTGTTTGTAGCGCTTTGGGTTTTAGAAAAGTGCTGTTAATGAGCTTACTCAAATTTGTGTGTCTGTGTGTGTGTGTGGAAATGTTGATTTCTCTGATCTACATATGTGCATTGCAAGACATCTGAAGGCCAAAAGAATTTGGATAACAGTTTGTCAGTGGGCAGTAGATTATTTGTCAATACCTGCTCTCTCCTCATCTCCATCACTCTTTCTTTATCTCTCCTTCCCCAGATGAAAAAAAAAGTGCAGTAAAATACACTTAATTTGACTACACTTAGTACACTTCCATAATGTACTTAAAGTGCTCTATTTTCGTGCATTTATTTTGTACTTAAACAAAAAATTCTTAATTGTACTCAACTGTGCTATTTTGAGACACCATGAATGTGAACTAAATGTTTTTAGTGGCAACTAAACACATTTTTTAATACAGAGATAGTATGTTAAAAGCATTTTAGTTCATGTTCATAGTTCATTATGTGTGAAGGCTCAGTTACAACAGTTTGTGTGTTGAAAAAATGTATGATTACAATTTTGTCAAATAGGCTACAAAGGTGGCTTTTGTGTTATGAAAGTAGATTAGAAACTTGATGAGTTTTCATGTTTACTTCTCTCAGCACAGTGCAGTTTTAGTACAGTGATTCACTGTGCATATCTAAATCTAAACTTAAAAGGATATCATTATTAGCTGAAAATATTTTACACACGGCGAAAACCAATTGTTCAGTCAATAATTCAAGAAGGTCCATATTTTAAAGCTCTTTCTGGTACTCAGCCTTAAAAGTAACATAGTTCTAACTATTTGTCACAATAAGGATAAAGTAAGACCATTGATGGCTCCTCATTACCATTTTTTCTTTCTTTCTTTTTTTATCTATAGCATTTGTTGTGAAAAATAGCAACATAGCTACAACATGCCACATTTGTAATATAAATCTTTAGTGAGAATCTATTCCCTTAACAGATTATCTATTATAAATTCTACAACTAGTCTAAATTTACCACAGTAAATACAATAGAACTTGATAAACTGTTTTCCCGTCTTTCCCGTTTTTTGTTTTTTTTCACTCTTTGAGCTCTTTTACCTGATTGATACAGGCATTTTAGATAAATAAGGACACAAGAGCAAACAATAAGTGAATAACCTATGCCACTTTATAGGCTAATAGAGTTTTTTACTCTTTGATGTCTTTAGCTGTTTTATTTCATTTGTGAGGCTTTAACTTGAATTTGAATTTGATTTGTTTTACAGGTTACTACTGCAGTGTGTCAACAACAATAATACCTGAAATCAACCATTCGTAGAGGTTTGTTTCAGGTGTTGTTGACACACTGCAACCTATAACCTCTCATCAGGCTAGCTTATATTTTATTAGGTCACAGACAGGATTATTGGCACCCTTGGTAAATATGATCAAAGATGACAATAAAAATAATTATGCATTGTTTATCCTTTTGATCTTTAATTCATAAAATTTGCAAAAATGTAATCTTTCATTGAAGGAAAAGAATTGAAAGTGGGGGAAAATCACATTATGAAATACATTTTTTTCTCAAAATATATTGGCCACAATTATTGGCACCCTTTTGTTAAATTTTGTCAGGTCCCAAGACCGTTCAAGCTAGCAGTTATTAAGCCTCTCATTAAGAAACCACAATTAGATCCAAATGTATTAGCAAATTACAGACCCATTTCAAATCTTCCATTTATGTCTAAAATACTAGAAAAAGTGGTGTCGGTCCAATTATGCTCCTTCTTGCAAAAAAAACGCTATCTATGAAAAATTTCAGTCAGGATTCAGGCCTCATCATAGCACAGAAACTGCGCTCATTAAAATTACAAACGACTTACTTCTAGCTTCTGACCAAGGCTGTGTCTCAATACTAGTGTTAATTGATCTCAGTGCTGCGTTCGACACTATAGATCATAAAATACTCCTAGATCGACTACAGAATTACACTGGTATTCAGGGACAGGCATTACGGTGGTTTAGGTCGTATCTATCAGACCGTCACAATTTTGTTTATATAAACGGGGAAAAATCTAAGATAACGATAGTAAATTATGGAGTGCTGCAAGGATCAGTGTTAGGCCCTCTGCTGTTTTCAATATACATGCTGCCACTCGGCAATATTATAAGAAAACATGGAATTAGTTTCCACTGCTATGCTGATGATACTCAGTTATATATTTCAACACAACCAGATGAAATCTCTAAATTATCCAATCTGACAGAATGTATTAAAGAAGTAAAACATTGGATGACGAGTAATTTTCTTCTGTTAAATTCAGATAAGACTGAAGTATTACTTATTGGACCAAAAACCTGTACAAAGAATCTCTCAGACTACAGTCTGCATTTAGAAGGATGTACTGTTACTCCATCCTCGACAGTTAAAAACCTGGGTGTTATATTAGACAGCAACTTGTCCTTTGAAAACCATATTTCATATGTAACAAAAACAGCCTTCTTCCACCTCAGAAACATTGCTAAGATACGGAATATGTTATCTATTTCTGATGCAGAAAAGTTAGTTCATGCTTTCATGACGTCTCGACTAGATTACTGTAATGCATTATTAGCTGGTTGTCCTGCTTCCTCAATAAACAAGCTACAATTAGTACAAAATGTAGCTGCTAGAGTTCTTACCAGTTCAAGAAAATATGATCATATAACACCAATTTTATCATCTCTACACTGGTTACCCATTAAGTTCCGTATCGATTATAAAGTATTGCTAATGACCTATAAGGCTCTAAATGGTTTAGCTCCTGTGTACTTAACTGATCTTATAATGCCCTACAATCCTTCACGCTCCTAAAGATCACAAAACTCTGGACTTCTGGTTGTACCTAGGATATCTAAGTCCACTAAAGGAGGGAGAGCGTTTTCACATTTGGCTCCCAAACTCTGGAATAGCCTTCCTGATAATGTTAGGGGCTCAGACTCGCTCACCCAGTTTAAATCTAGATTAAAGACGCATCACTTTAGCCAAGCATTCACATAATGCATCTCATATCAGATCAATTGCACATGATTATCTTTGCTTAATGTTGTGAACAGCAGCTACGCTAATTACTCTCCATTTGCTTTTCTGTTTTACTAGAGAGGACATCAGCTTCAGTTTGGATCCGGCCTCTTAAGAAGACCTCAGATGACCATCACCTATGAAGAGACGGCGCCAACTCCTGCGAGGATTTCGGAAGACGCAATCATCTGGATCAACATGCACATTGCACAAATTCTATATCTTGATTATTGTTAATGTAATTCATTTTTCCAGGAGCTCATTGCTTCTACGTTCAGTTAAACTGCTAACAGTGATTGTAAATTGTAAATTATTACATTATTTGCTAACTGCATTCTTTAAATTGTAATGTTGACACGCATTCTCTGTAAAGCTGCTTTGAAATGATATGTATCGTGAAAAGCGCTATACAAATAAATGTGAATTGAATTGAAATTGAAATACTTTTTGCAACCTCCTTTTGCCAAGATAACAGCTCTGAGTCGTCTTCTATAATGCCTGATGAGTTTGGAGAGCACCTGACAAGAGATCAGAGATCATTCCTTCATACAGAATCTCTCCAGATCCTTCAGATTCCCAGCTCCATGCTGGTGCTTCTTCTCTTCAGTTCACTCCACTCATTTTCTTTAGGGTTCAGGTCAGGGGACTGGAATGGCCATGGCAGAAGCTTCATTTTGTGCTCAGTGACACATTTTTGTGTTGGTTTTGATGTTTGTTTTGGATCATTGTCCTGATGGAAGATCCAAGCACGGCCCATTATTGGATTTCTAGCAGAAGGTCAGGTTTTGATTTTTTATCTGTTGGTATTTGATAGAATCCAAAATACCATGTATCTGAACAAGATGTCCAGGACCTCCAGCAGAAAAACAGGCCCACGACATTAAAGATCAAGCAGTGTATTTAACCGTGGGCATGGGGTACTTTTTATTCATGGTTGCGCCAGATCCATCTGGTGGGTTTGCTGCCAAAAAACGCTTTGTTAGTTTCATCTGACCATAGAAGCCGGTCCCGTTTGAAGTTTCAGTCTTGTCTGACAACTGAGTATGCTGGAGATTGTTTCTGGATGAGAGCAGAGGATTTTTCTTGAAACCCTCCAGAACAACTTGTGGGGATGTAGGTTCTGTTTGATCTTTTTTTTTTAGGCTTTCTGAAACTCAAGACTCAACTAATCTCTGCAATTCTCCAGCTGTGATCCTTGGAGAGTCTTTGGGCACTCAAACTCTCCTCCTCTCCGCGCATTAGGACGATTTAGACACACGTCCTCTTCCAGGCAGATTTGTAACATCTTTAGTTGATTGGAACTTCTTAATTATTGCCCTGGTAGTGGAAATGGGGATTTTCAATGCTTTAGCTATTTTCTTACAGCCATTTTCTATTTTGTGAAGCTCAACAATCTTTTGCTGCACATCAGAAATATATTCTTTGGTTTTACTCATTGTGATGAATGATTAAGGGAATTTGGCCTTTGTGTTTCCTCATGTTTATACTCCTGTGGAACAGGAAGTCATGACTGGACAATTTCATGTTCATGATCACCCTGATGTGCTAAAAAAATGTAAATATGACTGGGAAAATACTTCAGAGATATTTTACTCAAACAAAATTCTAGGGGTGCCAATAATTGTGGCCAACCGGTTTTGGAGAAAAACATTTATTTCATAATGTGATTTTCCCCCACTTTCAATTCTTTTCCTTCAATGAAATGTTAGATTTTTGCTCATTTTATGAATTAAAGATCAAAAGGCTAAACAATGCAGATTTATTTTTATAGTCATCTTTGATCATATTTACCAAGGGTGCCAATAATCCTGAGCGCCACTGTATCTGTGGCCTAATAAAATATAAGCTAGCCTGGTGAGAGTATTCTGTGTCATTGCTAATTTCTTGGTTATTTTGATAATCGCCAGTGTTTCCCAGCCTCCACAGCCCCATCAGTAAGGCTCAAGTTCCCTTGATCAACAAAAAACCTCACATTTTCAAATTTTATATCATGTAGAATTATCATTAAAGTCACACAAGTAAATGCACATTTTTAAAAGCTTAAAGAGATTTTGTTTTTTAAAACTTTAATAAAGCAACATCAAAATCTTTCCACACCTGTTTGGGAATAACTAGTCCACTAGTCTTCCTTGCAGACAGTCAATTAAATCTTAAAATTAGAAAAATGAATGTCATTTTACATTATTTTATGTTTTTTTTTGTTGTTTTTTTAAACATAAAATAATGAAAAATAAATGTCATTACTTTTTGTTTTTAATGATTTGGAATGAGGGTTTTTTATGTTAATTATTTCAGCATAAAACTATTTTAGTAAAGTGAAGTGAATTTGGTGTTGTTCACATAAACACACTGACACAGGCACTGAGGGTTTGAAGATTGAGTTTAATATCGAGGAATGAAACAGTTTTCAATAGTTCCTCTATACAGTATGGCAGATCATTGTGTGTGTCTGTTTACATTTACATTTACATTTATGCATTTGGCAGACGCTTTTATCCAAAGCGACTTACATTGCATTATACTATACATTTGTATCGGAGTATGTGCAATCCCTGGGATCGAACCCATGACCTTGGCATTGCTAGTGCCATGCTCTAACCACTGAGCTACAGGAAAGCTACTGTTATTAGAGAAGACAGACTGTTTTCTGCATGTAGTTAGTCATCAAAGGGGATCAGAGGTTCACTGGCGGTTTTAGGGTGCTGGACTCCAGTCACAGTCAATTCCCCTCCATTGCAGGGGAGAGCTTGAAATATCATCACATGAACGCACTTATCCACTCCAACGTACACCTGAGAGAGAGAGAGAGAGAGAGAGAGAGAGAGAGAGAGAGAGAGAGAAAAATCCACACAGATTTATAAGTGATCTCTTCATATATAATACTCTGTTCACATTGATAGCAAACTAAACACATTAATTTTTTCATGACAGCAAGCAAATTTCTGTGAGTTCTGCTACAGTTGCTGATTAGATTTGTGTGTCCAGCAGCTCTACAGAGTTGAGAAAAGTCTCTTATACAGATGCAGAGAATCTTTATACAGTGACATGATGCATGTTACCTTTCAGAGAGGACAGGAAAAATGACTGGACACATCGCAACCTTTAGGACACACTGCCACCGTTGGCTTGTTGATATTAGAAACATACAAATTGTGCTTTGGAAGAGATTCAGTGATGAATTCACAAGCTCAAAATCCATAAAAAACAAAAACAAAACACTCTCTTACCTTCACCGCATAGTTTGTCCCTGCCACAATATGAGAAGCAAAGCTTAAAGGAATGTAAACCTCAAAATTAGCTCCAGCCTTCTCCTCTATGTCTGACTTCACCTGAATAAACAAATGCACATTTTATATTCATCTATATTATTATTATTTTATTAAGATTGAATGTATTAGTCTCTAGAGAGTCACGTCTATCATTCAGATATCAGAAAACTTATGTAAAAAGTATTGTGACAGTAAGTGAAAAGTAAAAGAGTTATTTTAAAAATGACAACAAATAATTTCCCCAACACATTTTACAGCACCAAGATTATTTTACTGTTTTCACAAAAACTGTTTACTACATTTGTGATTTTCTGTCTCCTACCTCAAGGCAGATGTTCGTCACCTCTGGAGTGACAGACTCCTCTGTGGTCCATCCTCCAATATCACACATTGCTGCAGTGTGCTGGTGATCAAATCCTGGATGAAATAAACTGCAGTGTGTCTCACAGATTGATTCTGATCCACAATTTATGCTCCCAAAATCACATGACATGAGTCGTCATTGGAATTCCATGTAAACACATCAAAGGGGCGGAGTTTCACTTTGGGGGTGTTGATGAATATTCAGTACCAGTGAAAAGCTGTTCGAGTGGGAATAAAACAATTTTTATTAACATGTCATGTCATGTTTTTTTTTTTTGTAGTCTTCATAATAAAGACTATTTAGAGCAATACTAGATCATCAAGCATTATTCAAAAACGTGTGTAGTTGTATTATTTTTCTGATTAACTTTTATTAGATTTTAAAGAACAGACAAAATGACAAAAATAAGGACTAATTCTGTCATGTGACACCACATTTATTTGTTAAAGCCCTTTTTCTCACAAAAAAAGTTTTTTCTAGACATTTGAAGTATCTACATAGAATTTATATGCTAAATTTAAATGGAAAAAGATTGTGTGTCGACATTTGCAAAAAATAAATGAATAAATAAGATTGATAATTGCCATTTTCTATCAGGTATATCTGTAAACATTTTGATGCGCTAAACCTTTTTTTTTAGCACAAAAAAAAGTAATATAGTCCAGGTGATATGTGCTAAATTTGGTTTGAAATGTTCACTTTTTCATAAAAGCATTAAATTTGGTACACTTGTACAGTTTGGGGCCCTGAACATTTTCAGAAATGGAGCAATCACAAAAACGCCTTGTGGTCGCTATGGTGGCCATTTTACTTTCCGCCATAACCAAATTATGTATTTTGTATCATATCTTCTGAATCAAACATAACAAAGAAAAGATGTCTACCCCTATGTTTTACCCCATGGTCAAGGATTACAATGATACAATATGAAACATAAACTGTTCAGGTGAATAGTTAATGGTGAATTCAGTGATGTGAGAAGGAAATCGCAGTATCTGAACCTAAGCTAGACTTTATAATATCATGTCTGTTGCATGCGTGTTGTGTAGAGTTTCAAAAGCTTAATCCTTTTGTTCATAAACCCTGATAATACAGTGATTGTAAAGAGTAGAATATTCAATATGACCTTAGCAACGTAGCTTAAGAAGAATGCCAGACACAAAGATTTACTTCAAAAAATCTATTTCAGAAACACGTTTGTTTGATTGTTTTGTTGGTGTTGTTGAACCTATTCTTCAGTCTTCTTCACAGTCTCCTCCACATCGACACAGAGCTGTGCACTTTAAGGAAGCTTTTTTACATTTGCAGTGTCGACCGGCAGCCTTTCTTGCAGCCACAGCTTAAGAGTTCAAGGATGGTCTGGCTTGGCTGTGGAAGAGTTGACTACAATGGTCTCCAAATGCTTGGGTTCAACCAACCCCAGTCCCAGTTGGGGAGATTTGGCCTCTGTTGTCATGTCACATGTCATCTGCCTTCCAGGTATCCACTGCTGTCTTGTTGCCCCTCATTGCAGATACTGTGTCACAGCCAGTGAAGGCATGACAACAGAGGCCTTCAATGCCCTGTCAAAGGCTCCAAAAAGCATTCCAGAGGAGGTGATTTCCATTACGAACCACTTCACAATTCTCCTCTATGATTGCACCAGCAGCCAACTCAACATCGATCAAGCTCATCTTGCTTTGTTCACAAAGAAAGGAAGAGGAATGGAACAAATCCTCTCATCTAAGGATGCACTGGTGCAGCACCTCAAAAGATCAGTGTACCAAATATGCCATCTCAGTCTGGGGTTGGATGGACACAAGTGATTGGAGACCACTGTGGTCAACACTTCAACAGGCAAGCTTGTGGTGTGACCATATAAAGGGGATTTTTATAAGGCTGCTTGCTAAATTAATTGTATATATATACATTTTCAAACAGTGTTATTTCAATAAACAGTTAAATCATGTAAATTTAAAGCTAATGGTCCTTTAATTAAGCACTTGAAGAAAATTTACAGTATTTAACAGGCCCCCATTAACACAGTGTAGTGCCCTATAGGGTGAACACATTTGAAGTATTTCTGTTTCCCCCCTGTAATACTGTAATATGGATAGTTTTCTGAAAAGAAAAGCAGATGTGGGAGACAGACCTGTGCAAGAAAAAGCTTTGAAGTGTGTGGTGAGAAAAGACGACTCTGAATACATTATATTATCTATTTTGCGAGCAGCTGGTGATAAATAAAAATAGCACTTCGCAATATTAAAAATATATCCATTTTAAACCATAAAGGCAAGCCAGTGGATATCACACAAACAATGCGTGACACAACTTTGCGTGAGAGTTATGCGGGTGAAAGTCTCAAACTCCAGTCAATTATTCACTACAGAAACTGAAAGTAAAAACTCATTGAGCTTTTGGGGTATAATCTCTTAGAGACAATGTGAGATGAATCTAATTTATTTTCGTGAATTGAGAAGTATTTCAAGTTAAACAAGTTGTTCTTTAAATCAGGAGTAAGCTATCTAATATTTTATTGTCCTCGCTGCGAGTCGGTCATGCGGTATGATATCGCGGGGCAAATGAATTGCAATATTAATTTAATAATAAAAGTAGCTTGATAATAAAAATAATTTAATAGCCCTGCATGCCCGTCCTCTATATGCCACTGTGAAGGGATAAACGGCGTTCGGGCACGGCTTCAAATCGATTAACTGTTTTATCCAAATCCACATGCATGGACCGTTCAGTGTTCAGTACTGTCTCATGATATTTCTCATGTGTTTTCAGTCGGCGCAAGCAAGAAACGTTTAGCCAACTAGACTGTGGACTAGCTTTAACTCTCCGCGCAGCCGAATTTTTATGGACGCGTGGTCCATGGTCCATTGCATGCGTGTGCATGCAACGAACGCGTCTTTCCGCGCTCGTGGGCAAAGGATTATCCTTGAAAGGCCCGCGCGCTCAAAAGAGTAGAAAGACTTGCGCGATCAACTGTGCGCGAGACTGAGGGGAACGTAGGAATTGAGAAATGAACTATACCCGGGCCTTAACCGCTCCAAATTGCTTGCATTTGCTTGTTTGGAGACTTACCGTCATAATGGTGTGTGGGGAAGGACACAATACTACGGAAGCCCTAAACGGCCATGGATTATTATTTTTTTTCTCTCTCTTGTTTTCTCGTGATCACGACTTATTTTTCTCGTGATCTCGAGATAACAACTTTCTCGTGATCATGACATAAAAGTTATTTTTACATTGATTGATTCTGAAACACACTGTACCCGGATTCTACTGTGGCAAGCCGTTTTGATTTTTATTCATTCTCAGGATATGAATTCTTGATATCAACAATTCAGTTTTCACTAGTAAAAATGTTAATTCTTGAAATCAACAATGATGTCATCACTCGCAGAAATATGTGACCCGTCACGGAAACCAGGGACACAAGTCGGCAGCACAACTCTCGAGCAAAATGAGAAAGAAGCGTTTTTTTTTCAAAATTGGTGATTTTCGTTTTTTTGCAGAATCTGTTAGTTGAGATCATGAAGAAGCCTCTCCATGTTTGAGATAGCAGTATTGGTATATTTAAAAGCGTACATTTTGAGGTTGAAATCGGCTTGTTTTTCGGAGATTCTAGCACGCAGTAGGGGCGTGTCATTGTCTGTGTGTATTTCCATACTGGGTAACGCGCCGGCGCGTTTTGCAGGATGTTTTTCACATTGCAGCAAAACAGACTTAAAATACTCCGTCATTTTTTGTCATAGAGACATAAGTAATATGTCAATTGAAACTATAGAATGTCTTCTTTTATTTGTGTACACTCAGAGTAAAAACAAAATGTTGTGCTTTTTGTAAAATAAAGAAAACTAACATGATGCGTGATCTCTCGTCTCCCTCTGAACGAAGTCCAATCTGATAGTTCTCAGAAAATTAACTGTAACTTAGTGAATACTAATCACATAAAAAATACACTTATGTCTAAAGACACGTTGAAATGTCAGGTTTAAAAAACAAATATTCACTGTTTATGTAATCTGTATGAAAAGAGACACAAGTCAGACGCCCGTGATTCAGCTCATTATCCGCTAATGCGGCCACGCCCACTGAGCCAGCGCTATTCAGACACAAATTCAGTCAATACATGCAGACATCGTCTCTCAATCGTGTATTTATTGTCTTGAAAAGTGTTCTGAATAGCCATAGTTAGCGATCTCTGGCCTCAGTTAGTTCAGTTAGTTCCTGGATTGCCTATTCTTCTTTAGCAGGCATTTGTGGACTAAAGGTGCACAGAGCGCCCTCCGGCTGCAAGTATGAATTGAAAACACAGAATCCAGCACTCACAGTGATGACAATAAATATTGAATAAATATTACTCCTCTGTATAGAAAATTGACATAAACATGAGAATCCATCAATATTTCTCCAAATGTACATGTTTTAAGCTAAAAGCCTATATGAAATGCCATAGAGGTAACATTGTTCACACTTTGCATCACAGAAATACATTATATTTTAAAGTAGGCCTATATAATACCATTATTTTAAATTGTAATAATATTTCACAGTATTGCTGTTTTTTCTGTATGTTTGATATACACCATCACAGAGGGTTTTTTCACAGCCTACCTGACTGAAAGAGCTCATTATTATGCAAGTCATTTCAGGTCATTATTATGTGATTCTTTTTACTTCTCAGGTGAGAAAATTTCATTTCATGATTATAGTGACCAAAATGATCACGGTTATCACAGAATCCTGTTCAAAAAGTCCTAATGCTACACAATGAAATAAATTCACCAAGTTTTATGTAGAAAACCAGCAAATAACAAATAAAACTAGCATCAATACGTACTTTTTCTTTATATAAACATTAAAATAATAACATTAAAAATGATGGCCAGATTTTAAAGGAGTGTCTTGCAACATGTTATCTCTAAATCATTTTTATAAAAATTATTAATAATAAAGTTTACAATAAATAAATACATATAGGCTAATCAATCACTGTTCAATAAATGTACGCTTAACATATTGTTTGTGTAATTAACATAATATTCAGAGCATCTCAAGCGCAGGCAGAGCCTTCAGAAAGATGCCAGATTATTCTATAATTCTAAAACCTTTTAGATTAAACCAACTTTATTTTCCGTACTCATTTAAAAAATATATGTGTAAGGAACCCCCCATCGGCCCAAAAACGGAATCCGACGGCGTTGGGCGAANGGCATTGTCCTTTTTGGGTTAGGGCAAGGTGTTGTCAATTGCCACTCCTTTGAGATTTTCTTCTCTATGCAAATTTTATTGCTTTATTACAGGATGCTTGATCTCAGTTTCCGTTTAACAGGAAAATCAAGCCTTACATATGTATATTACATAATGTGTTTGTTATTTTTATTCGTCATGTAGGATATGCTGTGATATCATGTGCGTTAAACTGTCTTCCTCCTATCTTCCATTAAAAAGAGGTGCAGGACTCCAGATTTCCAAAAAACAAAACAAAAAAACTTTAATCCAGTTGATATAGGCTAAAACGATCTTGGGATGCTGTTTGAGAAGCGTGTTTATGTGTATGTGTATTGTGTCCTACAAAGAAATGTAGAAAATACAATAGGTTGCACACTATCACTGAATTAAATGACATATGCTATAAATCATATTTCTTATATACATTGAGTGACATAATGAGGTAAACGAACACTGAAACTGCAATGATTAAAATAGCGTCTTATAAGGTTCAAACAGAACACTATACAGTGACATCAAAATTAGTTATAATAAGCAGTAAGGCCGGTCATCGATCCTCATTCGACAAAATTTCTTCACATTCAACACACTGCGCCTTGGGATTAGTTTCAATGCCTGCCCTTATAAAAACCAAATATAATGTATTCAGAGTCGTCTTTTCTCACCACACACTTCAAAGCTTTTTCTTGCACAGGTCTGTCTCCCACATCTGCTTTTCTTTTCAGAAAACTATCCATATTACAGTAACGTAATGTTACTGCATCTGAACGAACGTTCAATCTGACGTGATTGGTGTTGTGATATTTACATAAATTAGTTTTTAGATAATGCATCTTGACTTGAATTGAGTGTTTTTGATCATATAAATTCATAAGAACAATTAGGTAATTAGAAAATAACAATATTTGTAACAAATCAATTGTTAATTAAAAAAATAAATACAAATTAATTTGGGGATAGTCTACCACTGCCTACACGGCCCACCAGATGGCGCTCCAAGTGTAAACAATAAAATCCATGGCAGTTTGGAGTCATTGCAATAAAAATATTACACTTACATTGAAATAATTTTTTATTTAAACCTAACTTATGAATTAAACAATAAATTATCTCCTATTACACCATGCTTGATCCTTTATTGCTTCCTGTACCCAATATTACTAAACTCTGCTTAGGGTGTCATTTCTAAGTGACCACCCATTTCAAATGTGTCCAAAATCCTAGAAAATAATGACTAGAGCTCTGGACTGACCAATCAGCATCCAGGAACACAACTATCAGTTTTGTAATAATGAGCATTTGCGCTGATTGATATATATCAAATGACCAGGACAAAACCTTATCAAGAGCCCTTTATTAATTTATTGGAACAGAAACAATATTATAGGCAAGAGTGCAATATTTGTTCAAGTAAAATACATATATTTTTAATCTGCAATTACTGTTATATATGCAATCCAGTCTGTTATTGCTGATTTGATTATTAATGATCAGATATTTATTGCTTAATGAAGGTCAATCGTGAAGAAACAGACTGAAACATGCAGAAACATATTTAACATTAAACAGAAATGAAGCACAAACTTTATCAATCTCTGATGCTCTTATAATGGCACACAAATCACATTTTGCAGAAAAGGTAATAATGCTGATCAATGTTAAGTGATTATTAAAGATAGAAAAATAAACAAAACCATTTATTGTTAAATCAACTATGAAGATCAGTTTAGTCTGTATTTAGATAGATTACTGTTTATTCTTAAACTTTTTTTTCTCAACGATCCCACGAATCACTTTCTCCAACTTTTCTTTATTGTTTGCAATGTTTTTTCCAGCTGCCTCCATAAGATCAGTGATCATCTCAGCACTGTAAGAACCTTGAAAAGTCTTATATTTGCTCCTCCACTCCTCAATTTTATCTGAAGGAACAGTAACACATTTAAATCAGACCACAGTTTATATTTCAGTTTTATTCAGGACATTGTAAGATTTTAACTTGCCTCCACAGTTGACCACATTAAAGAGAGGGATGTGGATCACAGTTGGAACTTTTTGGCCTTTGAACACATAGAAGTCTTTCGGTTTCTCTAAATCCTCACTGGGTATGTTGACCTCTGGGAAAGGGATGTTTAGTTTCTTGCACATCTCAGCAGCTTCCTTCACCGTCTGAAGTGGAAAAGCATTGCAGTGTCTCTCTATTAAAAGTATTGCAGCATCATTTAGTTAATTAAAAGTAGAAGTACTGATGTGTCAGCTGAGAAACTGCCACTGAGATGAATGGAAACTAACATTTCATGTCTAACATTAGGGTCTAACATACATGTGGATGATTTTGATGATTTAACAAGTTTAGACAATTCTTCCTCTCCTAAAGCAGTAAATGAATTGAATTTTTCTTCAGGGACACTACAATGCACTGTCTGACACAATACTGTAGTGGACGGTTGCATGGTTATAATTTTTTCTCTAATATTATCAATCTTGCAAGTAAAGAAGTTCATAAAGTCATTACTGCTGTGCTCTTTGGAAACATTAGAAGTTGAAGCTTTATTTCTTGTTAATTTAGCCACTGTATCAAATAAATACCTAGGGTTGTGTTTATTTTCTTCTAAAAGTTTTGAAAAATAGGCAGATCTAGCAGTTTTTAAGGCCTTTCTGTACTCAATCATTCTCTCTCTCCACGAAATGCGAAATACTTCTAGTTTTGTTTTCTTCCACCTGCGCTCCATTTTTCTAGCTGCTGTTTTTAGGGCCCGAGTGTGCTCATTGTACCATGGCCTTGGATTAATTTCCGTAATCTTTTTTAAACGCAAAGGAGCAACTGAGTCTAATGTGCTGGAAAACACAGAGGCAATAGTTTCTGTTGCAACATCGAGGTCTTCTAAACTGTCTGGTATGCTAAGGCGATGAAACTGATCAGGAAGATTATTTATAAAGCGATCTTTAGTGGTAGAAGTGATGGTTCTACCATATTTATGGCAGGGAGGTAGTTTAGCCGCTTTAACTAAATGTAGTATACACGAGACTAGATAATGATCTGAGATGTCGTCACTCTGCTGCAGAATTTCAACGGCATCAATATCGATTCCATGTGACAATATTAGATCTAAAGTATGATTACGACAATGAGTGGGTCCTGACACGTGTTGTCTAACACCAATAGAGTTTAGAATGTCTGTAAATGCCAATCCCAATGAGTCTTTTTTATTATCTACATGGATATTAAAATCACCAACAACAAGGACTTTATCTGCAGCTAGTACTAATTCTGATAGAAAATCGTCAATTTCTTTGATAAAGTCTGTATGGTGTCCTGGTGGCCTGTATACAGTAGCCAGCACAAATGTCAACTTACATAATGTTAAGTAAAGCACCATCACTTCGAAGGAATTATATTTGAAAGACTTCTGGCTGATACTGTAAATATTACTATAAATTACAGCAACACCTCCCCCTTTGCCTTTCTGTCGAGGATTGTGTCGATAATCATAACCTTGAGGGCTAGACTCATTTGTCTAGATTTATTAGACAAAGTAAAATATTTCCAGACTTTTCTGTTTTCATTTTGATGATTACAGCTTGCTGCTCATCAAAATAATATAAAAAAAACAGTACCTTAAATTATTACAATATTTAATTTCAAGTTCTATTAATTTACCATTCTCAGGGTATAAATTCTGGGTTTAGGTCAGTAATCCCAACAGCAGTCATGGGGAAGTCTGCTGACTTGACAGGTGTCCAGAAGACGATCATGAAGACCCTCTACAATGAGGGTAAGCCACAGAGGGTCATTGCTGAAAGAGCTGGCTGTTCGCAGAGTGCTGTGCCAAAGCATATTCATGGAAAGTTGACTGGAAGGAAAAAAATGTGATAGGAAAAGGTGTACAAGTGAAAGGAATGACCGTAGGCTTGAGAAGATTGTCAGGCAAAGCCGATTTAAGAAATTAGGAGAGCTTCAAAAGGAGTGGACTGAAGCTGGAGTCAGTGCATCAAGAGCCACCGCACACAGACATCGTCAGGAAATGGGCTACCACTGTCACATTTCACGTACCAAACCACTTCTGAACCAAAGACGGCGTCAGAAGCGTCTTTCCTGGGCTAAGGAGAAGAAGAACTGGACTGTTGCTCAGTGGTCCAAAGTCCTCTTTTCAGATGAGAGCAATTTTTGTATTTCATTTGGAAATCAAGGTCCCAGTGTCACGGTTCACTATCCGCTGTCTCATACTGTTGTCTGTGTGAAGGTTTTGTGGTGTGTCGATTGATTGTTCTGTGTGGGCGTCGCCGCTGATCACTGATCAGCGGCAGCTGTGGATCATTACACCTGCCTATAATGCCTTGTCTTTCGTCTCATGTTTGTCAGATTGTTGTTTGGAGTCCTGGTGTTTGTCCCGTTGTTTCTCGTGTTATATGTTCCTGGATTGGATTCTCGCCTCGGTTTCCTGGTTCCTGTCTGTTACATTGGATTACTCGTTTCTGGATTTCATTCACGGATCATCACACGGACACACGGACTCACCTCTCGGATCACCATTCACCACGTACATTCACCGCTCATCGAAGTCCCTGTGTTACCACTCTCCTGCTGTCTGTGTTGCTACAGTGTGTGTTTGTTTGTTACTACAATCTGGCGTGAAGCTCTAATAAAGAGATATTAACTTGCAATTGTATCCAGCCTTCTTTTCCCGTGACACCCAGAGTTTGGAGGAAGAGTGGAGAAGCTCATAGCCCAAGTTGCTTGAAGTCCAGTGTGAAGTTTCCACAATCAGTGATGATTTTGGGTGCAATGTCATCTGCTAGTTTTGGTCCACTGTGTTTTTTGAAAACTAAAGTCACTGTACCCGTTTACCAATAAATTTTAGAGCACTTAATGCTTCCTTCTGCTAACCAGCTTTTTAAAGATGCTGTTTTCATTTTCCAGCAGGATTTGGCACCTGCCCACACTGCCAAAAGCACCAAAAGTTGGTTAAATTACCATGGGTTTGGTGTGTTTGACTGGCTAGCAAACTCGCCTGACCTAAACCCCATAGAGAATCAATGATGTATTGCTAAGAGGAAAATGAGAAACAAGAGACCAAAAAATGCAGATGAGCTGAAGGCCACTGTCAAAGAAACCTGGGCTTCCATACCACCTCAGCAGTGCCACAGACAGATCGCCTCCATGCCACGCCGAATTGAGGCAGTAATTAAAGCAAAAGGAGCCCCTCCCAAGTATTGAGTACATATACAGTAAATTAACATACTTTCCAGAAGGCCAACAATTCACTAAAAATGTTTTTTTATTGCTCTTAGGAAGTATTCTAATTTGTTGAGATCATCACAATTAAAAGAACCAAAGACTTAAAAGTACTTTAGTCTGTGTGCATTAAATACACAAATTTGAGTTTGAGTAATTTGAGTTGAATTACTGAAATAAATGAACTTTTCCACAACATTCTAATTTATTGAGATGCACCTGTATATGAGAGTATGTGTGCATTATTAAAATAGAGAGAATTATATTTAATACCATGAAAGGATCACCATCACTGAAATCCAAGGAAATGATGAGGCGAATGTTTCTCTCTTTTCTCAGCACTGAGAAGTAGGGTGAGTTGAGCAACAGTCCAGCATCTTCAAAGTCTCTCATCTCATTTTCCACTAGAGGAGCAGGCACTGCTTTAGCTGACAGTATTTGAGTGAGAAAAAACAGTGTGAGTCACATTGAGTCACATTTATTATTCACACTGAAGTGCAAGTTATCAGCAAGTCTCTTCTCACCTGCCATGATGTTGTGGAGAAAGTTATATTTTCTGCCCCAAATCCACTGAGCCATGCATCTAATAATGCTCAAGCAAAGATCTGTACAACAAACACATTTTTCAAAATAAAGTTTCTTCAGTGGTTCTTGGGTTCCCTAAATGGTTCTTAGGACAGTCTTTGACCATATAGGGCTCTTGACTATAAGTCTGAAGATTCAAAAAGTTACTGATGTTTCATTATAGGTTCTTCAGATCAGTGTTTTGTTTTTGTCTTAGCTTTAAAGAACTACATAGCTGATTTTCTAAAGAACTAGCAAAGTCTGATGATTAATTCATCCCTAAAATAGCTTAAAAATCAGAGAGAAGAATAAAGTCAACAGTTATATTGTTTCTGCACCATTCAGGTTGATCACATCCTGAGCAAATGGTCATCAATTGTAGAATTTTAATGTGTTACTTTGTTCTTTGTTACTATGATCTGTATTTAATGAATACACATTTTTGCGCATTCATTTTGTATTTATTGTCAGTACTTGGCTCGCAGTTCACATAGGTTGGGTACTTTGTACTGTGTGTGTGTGTGTGTGTGTGGATGATCGTGTATGTCCGCTACCACCAACTTTTGAACAAGGAAAAACCCTGACAATCCTTATGCTAATACAAAGAAATTAACAAGTAGCCATTCTCAATTTAGTAATATGATAAGAGAACAAAAATGTTTACTAAAGGAGAACAAATGCAGGTTTTTCTCCTCATATTTCACTTAAATGGGTTCTCAAGATAAATTATACCTCTATAGGGTCCTAGTATGAGAAAGTTTGGGCATTAGGAATTAAATCACACTGGTTCAAACTGGACGCTCAGTTATGGCTATTTAAAATATGAAAATGTTTTGTTGAGTAAAGTGCTTCATGCATTAATCTGGTTTAAAAATTAAAAGTGAAGTACATTGTATTCTATATATCAGTTCAACCTACTGAATGGCCAGAAACTGAACCAACTACTCAAACTGTTGTGTACATCCATGGTGTAATGCTCCATATACAGTTTTGCAGCTTCTTTATCAGTGAGATCCAGTTTTTCCACTGGAAAAATCAGCTGACCTTTGCCTCCAGCGAGATCTGTAAAAAATATGAGAACATTACTGAGTTCTTCTTATCTGACAACATTCCAGTTTGTGTAATACAAACATAATTTACAAATAATAATAAAAAAAAATTGTTGGCCAAAACAGTGGTTTTGTGAAAAAGGCTACTTTCTGTTTGACCAATAAAATTTGCAACATCACCACTGATTAAGGAAAAGGAGCAGGTGCTGAGCAAACACAGTGAAAATGAACTGTATCCAGATTAATCCGCTTCATCTCATGTTTGTTGGCAGCACCCATGTAATATAGTGTGTATGCGTATAAAAATCACATTTGCATTTGAATTATCATCAGTAATTTTTTTAAAGAGATTCTGGAGTCTGCAGAGTGAATTTCCTCAACTTGATGTCTTAAAGTTCTGTCTGCAGGGGTTCAAATCAACAAATCAATTTATTGCTTCAATTAAAACCTCAATCTCAGTTTTGATATTTTTGCATTTGCCATTTCTGCTGTTGCATGAATTCTTTGTTTTGTGTAATATTTTTCAATATGTTTCAATTTTGCTGATACAGTAAATGTAATACATTTTAAACACAGTTATGATGTGAAACAGGGCCAATTTGAATTGAAATAGTATTTCATATTTCAAAAAATAAAAGGTATTCTTCTTAAATCAGTGTCAATAAACAAAATCTCAAGAAAACATGCACTGTGAAAATCTGACAGTACAACCACTGAACAGATTGTACGTCTGTCCCTAACAGCCTTATTTTCATTGGCATCAATATTAAATATATTTGTTGGGCAATAACAGTGGAAATGTTCAATGTTTGTTTGTGTCTCTTCAAAAATAGATTTTTAAAAATGTAAACCCAAGAAATACATAATTTCTAGCACACTTTAATAAAATATTTACCTCTCAGCGTAGTTCTGATGGATTCATCAAAAGCAGAAGGATCTTTGCCATCCAAAACATAGAGATTCATGTCCACAAGGTCCAAGACAACCTGGCAAAACTTGTCTGCAGGTGGAGAGTTTGGATCTTCTCAAGAAAACACACATTGAACAAACATAAAGACAATGAAAATTTTTATCATCAAATATTTTACTTCATGTAATCAACAAATAAAAGCAACAAGAAATGCATTACCTTTCCCTGTTTCCTGAAGCATTTTGTTTATGGTAGGAAACAAATAATGAAAGAAATCTGAAGAGAAAAAAACAATTCATATGACAATGAATCCCCCCCCCTCCCTCGCTCTTATTTCAATGTGGTTTTTACTTTTGTGGATATTTCAATTAACAGTTTGCTTCGTACATTGTTTAACGACATAAAGTTAAACTAACCTCATGTTCTCAATTCATGCACTAAATGCATTTCCTTTAAAGAGAGCATGCAGTTTACTAACATAGGTCTACTTTGACTTCTCATGTAATGTTAAAGGTTAGACCTATTTCAGATGTGGCCAAAATTACAAAAACAGTGGCTGCAAATAAATATATTTTAATTGTTTGAACAAAATTATTGCTAAAGACAATTCAGTAGTGACTGGATATTGGTAGGGACATGTCCTGTAGCGTCCCTTTTAAATTCAGTGCCCTTGATGAATTGACTGACAGTTTTAGGCAGAAGTGAATCAAATGCAACTGTACCTTTTATCTTTTGCCAGAGGAATTTCCTAATCTCTTGTTCATCAGCTAAAGCGCTGCCACACAGACCTTCAGAAAACACACAATATAAACAAACAGTAAGTTTAAAATAAAAGGAACAAAAGCCTAACATTTTTTTTAAATAAATAATATACTGTATAGAGTCAAATATGCAAAAGATGCTTGAAAACAGAAGAATCTGCAGGACCTGGAGGATTTTTCTGAAGAACAGAGTTCAGTTTAACTGCTCAGAACAAACAAGAGACTCATGAACAACCATCACAAAACATAAAAACAGTCGTGGATCATCCAGGTAACCACACACAGTATTAANGACTTACGTCAGGGGGAAGGGAAGGTGTGTTTGTGTGTGTGTGTGTGGGGGGGGGAGGCATTGTCCTTTTTGGGTTAGGGCAAGGTGTTGTCAATTTGCCACTTCTTTGAGATTTTCTTCTCTATGCAAATTTTATTGCTTTATTGCAGGATGCTTGATCTCAGTTTCCGTTTAACAGGAAAATCAAGCCTTACAGAATCAAGGGTATATAAACTTTTGAATGGGGTCATTTTTATAAATTCATTATTTTTTTTGTCCTGTGGACTTTATGTAAACAACTGTTATGTGAAATAGTTTATTCAGGACAGTTCTAAATAAAAAATAACATGTAATTTTCACGATCCTTCTTATTTTGTTAAAATCTTTAAAAAAATTTCTAGATTCTGCAAGGGGTATGTAAACTGTTTTAATGAATCATTAGCTAATGATTTGCAAAGATATAATTATATTAAAGGGATAGTTCACCCAAAAATGAAATTTTGATGTTTATCTTCTTACCCCCAGGGTATCCAAGATGTAGGTGACTTTGTTTCTTCAATAGAACACAAATGATGATTTTTAACTCCAACCGTTGCCATCTGAAGAAACAAAGTCACCTACATCTTGGATGCCCAGGGGGTAAGTAGATAAACATCAAATTTTCATTTTTGGGTGAACTATCCCTTTAAGACTTTAAGAGAACTTTAAGAGAACTTTCCCTTTAAGAGAATCATTCAAGCTACAAGAGGATCTGCATTCTGTAAGTGTTTTTTGTGTTGTTTCTAGTTTGATTTCAGTGCTGTGTAGTTGCTAGGAAGTTTGTTTACAATTTTAAAGATGGCACCAGCGTGTTGCACGGCTAGCCGTCGTGTCCCTCTGATTTTAATTTGTGTTTTGTTAGTAATGTCCTTGTTTCCGGCGTTTGCTTTATCCGTGTTGAGATATGAGCGCTCAGCACTTTTGGATATTCAAGCCTCAGTAAATTCTGTGGGTTGCCGGCATTTTCAGCATGATTCTGACGGACATAGTTTCAACTACCCTGAGCTCCTATGGTCCATACCACCGGAGCTATCCCGTCTGTACTGCGGCTCAATCTTTAAAAAGAAGCGGCAAAAAAGACGGGGAAAGCGCAGCGGGAGGTTAGCGAAGAACTTGAGAAACGCACGCGAAATCTGCGCAAATAATCTGGATCTACGAACGTGACTCCTACCGGTGTACCCTGATCAGTCAGCTCCAGTATTCCGGCCTTTGCGGCGACATCGACGGACTGTCAACGGACAGCGTTATCTGAAGGAGTTGAAATATTCGGCGATAGTGCATCAGCAATCCACGGATCACATCACGTCATCACATCTCATGAATGTGAGGTCAGTGGGAAATAAAACTTTTATACTTCAAGATTTTACTGTTTCACAAAATCTGGATTTTTTGTTTCTTACTGAGACATGGCTTGAGCCGATGGATACCTGCCTTCTTTCTGAACTGTTGCCAGTGAACTATAATGTTTTAAATACTCCCAGATCCTCTGGTCGTGGCGGGGGTGTCGCCACACTTTTTAAGGACAGCTTCAAATGCACGTTAATTCCACTGGAGAAATATACAAGCTTTGAACTTCAGCTCCTCATAGTGGATCTATCATTAACAGTTTATTGTGCTCTTATTTATCGCCCTCCAAAGTATGACAAGGATTTCATCCAGGATTTCTCAGATTTTCTTTCTTTTATTGTGCCAACTGCTGATAATCTTTTAATTCTCTGGGACTTTAACATTAATACATGCTGCCCGTCTAAACCTTTAGTAAAGGAGTTTTCTGACCTTGTTGACTCTTTTAACTTAATACAGTCAGTATGTAATGCTACTCACAAGCATGGTCATACCCTTGATTTAGTTCTGTCCTGGGGGTTATCTGTTAGTAATGTGTCTGTAGTTGACAATTGTATATCCGATCATAGTTCTGTTATATTACACTGTGATCTTCTATCTGTTATCTCAAAAAACAAATCTGCAGTCCGTTGTGTCCAACCAGTAAATGAGACTACAGCAAATTGTTTTGCTGAGGCCTATGCGGCTAATTCAATGTGTTCTATCATCGAGGTTTCTGGATCCTTTTTAAACACAGAGGAGTTGACTGCTGTTTTTAATTCTGTTTGCTTGGACATATTGAAGGATGTTGCTCCACTTAGATATAAAAGGTAAAAACCTCAGTCTCAGCCATGGTTGAACAATGAAATTTGTGGGTTTAGAAGGGCTTGTAGGAAGGCTGAACGCAGATGGAGGAGAGACCGATTGCAGATCTCTTATGAATTGTTAAAAGATACGCTTAGAACTTACCAGCATGCAGTCAAAGCTGCAAGAACAAAATACTTTTCAGACCTAATTAATAGAACGGCCCATTGCCCAAAAGTTTTGTTTAGCACAATAAACACTGTACTAAACCCATCGATAGCACCTTTTTTAGATTCCACTTTATATACTTGTGAGGATTTCTTGAACTTTTTTGTAAGTAAGATAGAACATATTAGAAAAGATATTGTTCCCTCCAGTATTGTTCTGGAAGTCCCCATGTTAAGATCTTGCATATTTGACTCTTCTGATCATGTCTCCCTTCCATGTCTTGCAAATTTAGTCAAGAATATAAAATCATCAGTCCCTTCACTGGATGCCGTTCCTCCACAGTTTCTTTCCCCGGGCGCCGCAGCAATGGCTGCCCACTGCTCCGGGTGTGTGTTCACGGTGTGTGTGTTCACTGCTGTGTGTGTGCACTTGGATGGGTTAAATGCAGAGCACAAATTCCGAGTATGGGTCACCATACTTGGCCACATGTCACTTCACTAAAAGCTGGGTTAAAAACTATGGGCCCTAGTATACTGTCAATTGTAAACAGCTCTCTATCTAATGGTTCTGTCCCATCTTGTCTTAACCCTCTGGAGTCTGAGGCTGATTTGGGGCCTGGAGAAGTTTTGACATGCCTGACATTTGTGCTTTTTTCAGTTGTTCATAAACATATTAATGACACAAGTGTCATTACACTGTATTCAGCACAAACTAGGCTACCATAATATGTGAGGAACATGTATGTACATGTTTGTGTTTTTGAAGGAATAACATTTATGCGTGGTTATTGAAAAAACAAAAAACTTAAGTCACTGAAATAAGGCCAAAAAAAGTATAGTAAATCTGTGTTTACAATACTTTAGGGTATTGGAGGTTGTAGACTAGAGTTTTTGCTTCAAAATTATGTAAAAATTATGCTGCCTACTCCTTCATATAAAACAATATATTGATTTAGTTTTTGTAAGACACTTTTTGCCAAGAAACACCGTATGCGTGGAGGCATGAATCAGCATGAATAATGATGAATAATGGGTCATTCTCACCTGAGAAGACAAAAGAATTGCATAGTAATGAGCTCAAATGACTTGCATATTAATGAGGCATTTCAGTCAGGTAGGCTGTGAAAAAAACCTTCTGTGATGTCTTAAGCTCATCATGGTATATGAAACATACAGAAAAATATTATTACAATATAAAGTAATGGTTTTATATTATACTTTAAAATATAATGTATTTCTGTGATGCAAAGAGTCTGAATATAGGCTTTTGTTTTAAAAGCATGCACATTTGGAGAAATATTGGATTCTCAAATGTTTATGCCAATTTTCTATACAGAGGAGTTATATTTATTTATTCAATGTCATTACTATGAGCGCTGGTGTTTTCAATTCATACTTGCAGTCGGAGGGCGCTCTCTGTGCATTTTTAGTCCACAAATTAATCTAAAGAAGAAGAGGCTATTCCATAAATGGTGTTTTCAATTCATACTGCAGCCGGAGGGCGCTAAAGAAACAAAAACTCATCTAAAATTCATCTATAGAAGAAAAAAAAACAGGAACTAACTGCATGTCTTCCAGAGGTCGCTAACCATGGCTTTTACATCCAGATAAACACTTTTCAAGACAATAAATACACGATTGAGACAATGCATACAAGTATTGCCTCTGAATTTGCCTCTGAATAGCGCTCGCTCCGTGGGCGTGGCCGCATTAGTGGGTAATGAGCTGAATCACGGACTTCTGACATGGCTCTCTTTTCATACAGATTACATAAACACAGAATGTTTGTTTTCGATTTGACTTACACGATTTAAAACCTGACATTTCAACGTTTTTTTTAGACAAAAGTGTCATTTTTTTGTGATTAGTATTCACTAAGTTACAGTTAATTTTCTGAGAACTATCAGATTGGAGTTCGTTCAGAGGGAGACGAGAGATCACGCATCATGTTAGTTTTCTTTATTTTACAAAAAGCACAACATTTTGTTTTTACTCTGTGTGTATAGAAATAAAAGAAGATATTCTATAGTTTCAATTGATATATTACTTATGTCTCTATGACAAAAAATGACGGAGTATTTTAAGTCTGTTTTACTGCAATGTGAAAAAAACCTGCAAAACGCGCCGGTGCGTTTTCAGACCTCAGAGAGTTAAACATGCAGTGGTTTCTCCTTTACTTAAAAAACCAAGCTTAGCAGCTACAGAGTTGATTAACTTCCGTCCCATTTCTAAACTACCGTTCCAATCTAAAGTCATAGAAAAGGTTGTTTTTTCACAAATTGCTCCTTTTTTATCTATGAATGCTCTTTTAGATGAATTTCAATCTGGTTTCAGAGCTGGTCACAGTACAGAGACTGCTCTGGTAAAAGTTTTGAATGATTTGTTTTTAGCATCTGACTCTGGGAGGGCTGTGGTTTTAATCATGTTAGATCTCAGTGCCGCATTTGACACTGTGGATCATTCAATTCTTTTAAAAAGGTTGGAGTGCGAGGTTGAGGTTGGGTTTAGGGGTTCTGCTCTGAAATGGTTCCATTCATTCCTTAAGGATAGAACATTCTCTGTTAATTTTGCAAATGTTTCCTCTTCTGTGGTTCCTTTAAAATATGGTCTCCCTCAGGGCTCCATTTTAAGTCCTATATTGTTTTCTTTGTATATGCGCCCCTTGGGATCCATCTGTCGTCGTTATGACATCTCGTACCATATGTACGCAGATGACACACAGATTTATTTTCCCCTTAAAGTTGGAGATGAACAGTCTTTGCAATCTTTGTTACTCTGTCTGAATGAAATTAAAATTTGGCTCTCTAATAATTTTCTTCAGCTTAATAAAAGAAAATCTGAAATCATAATATTTGGGCCATCAAATTTTAAAGAGCGCGTAGTCAGTATTCTTGCTCCTTTGGAGATGACTGTGAAGGACAATGTGAGAAATCTTGGGGTCATTATTAATTCATCGCTTAGCTTTGATAAACAGATTAACTCAGTTGTAAGAAGTAGTTTTTATCATCTTAAAATTATCACTAAGCTTAAACCTTTTCTTAGTTTTAATGATTTGGAGACTGTTGTTCATGCTTTTATTTCTTCGCGACTGGACTACTGTAACTCCCTCTATGTAGGGATCAGCCACCGACAACTGTCACGTCTGCAGCTTGTACAGAATGCTGCAGCTTGACTTTTGACGGGCACCAAAAAGAGAGAGCACATCACTCCGGTGCTGTGTTCTCTTCATTGGCTACCAGTCAAGTTTAGGATTGATTTCAAGATTTTACTGGTCGTTTTTAAAGCTTTTCAGAATTTGTCTCCAAATTATATTTCCAATCTTATAGAGCCCTACATCTCAGCTAGGTCTTTAAGATTGTCAAATCAACTGTTGCTAGTTACTCCTCAGTCCAAAAAGAAGTCAAAAGGTGATCGTGCTTTCTCAGTAGCAGGCCCTAAACTGTGGAACAATCTCCCTCTTTATATTCGACAAGCTCCATCAGTGGAGGTCTTTAGGTCTCAGCTGAAGACTTATCTGTTTAGCTTGGCTTTTTAAGTAGTTTTTGTTTAATTTCTGTACTTGTAAATTTGTATGTCTACTGTGTTTTTATTTTACACTGTGAAGCACTTTGGGTATGGAGGACCAAACCTGCAGAAATTAAAAATGAATAAATGAATGAATATATAAATTAATAAATAGATAAAGAGGTAAATAAATGTGATAATAGGAAAATAAATAAATGAATAAACAACTTGATAAAATAAATATAATTCATTTTTAATAAAATTAATTTTTCCCCCTTAATTTATTATTTTCTGCTTTTATGTTTTTATTATTTCTAATTTTATTTATTTATTCTTTTATCTTATTTTTCCATTTATTTTATATTTACTTATTTTATGCATTCATTTATTTTTATATTTATTTATTCCAATATGTATTTTTTCCAGATTTATTTATTGTAACATTTATTTATTTCAACTTTTAAATTTTTTTTTTCATATTTATTTTTACATTTCTTTGTCGTGTATGATAATTAGGTGGGTTGGTCTTGCTCATAGGGCTTGCTTACCATTGGTTCATCATTGATTGAGGCGCTTGCTCGATTACTCTGGCTTGGCTTTGTAGTGCAGGTTGTAGCTCGTGTGTGGTATCACCTTACTTTCGCGACAACAAGGTTGACGCCATTGCGTTCGTTTAGTTATCTTACTTCTGGCTGAGAGGGATCTAATGCATTTGATTAAGCGGTCAGAGTGTTGCGGTGCACTTTACAATTTACCACCTTAAGACGAGGAGCACCTGAGGCAATGGCTGAAGGCGCTAAACTTGAAGTGCCCACCCAAGCGCCCTTATGTGTGTTCGTACCATTTCATGGACGGGAAGCTGACTGACGAACACCCTTACCCGAGAAATGTCTCGGCTATGATGTTCCAGTAAAGAAGTCACGCCAGGTGCTGAACAGGTTGTCAGATTCAGGTAAGCTAATTTAGCTAGCCATGTGCTTCTTAACCTAACGTTAGATTTGTGAAGTCCGCTCTATGAATTTGAGATCAATAATATTCACAAAACACAATGAATCTTGCACTATTACCATTGTCACCTATATATTTCATATTTACTGTAGTACTATGGTACATTATTCCTGTAATTTAGCCTACAGTGATTGCAGATGATAACAGGCAATCTAGCTACATCTCTCATATTGATATTGATGCACTAGAGTTAGAGATTGTGTGTAAACTGTTTTGTTTTTAATGCGTCTCTCACACTGTTCTGTTAAAGTATGAGAGCCATCTTATATTAATTCTCATGATGTATTATTACTAATGTAAAAATGTTTGTTATATATTATTTCCACAGATGCATTGATGAGCGTCAGTGATGCAGTAGACAACAGTGAAGATGATCACATCCACATACCCCTGAACTGATGCAGAAACACAATAGGAGGATCCGTCTGTCTCTGACCACAACTACGCTTCAAAATCACATCTCAATCTGAAGCCGCCTACATCTGATATGAGAACACAATGCGTTGAGCCGGCGCCATTGTACACGACTCTGCTGAGAAACAACCATCTTTGTCAGCACACAGGGTTGACTTTGGATGCGTTTCATTCAGTCGCCGAGCACCTTACCAACACATACACCAACAGCTTCCAGCTACACACATGGAATCAGCTCCTGATTACTGATGAAGCTGTGTCTTAATTTATTGCAGGGTGATCTTGCTTAAAGTTTTGGTGTTTCGAAACCTGCTGTTGTGATAAATTCATTACTGCAAATTCAGGGTTCCTGGAATACCTTCGTCCAGGCGCAGAAGTAAATGCAGACAGAGGCTTCACAATTACCAATCTCCTCTATGAAAGGAAGGTGAAACTCGTCATTCCAGCATTCACCAAGAGAGACTCTCCGAAGAAAACACCACCAACACTATGCGCATCACCAAGTGGACATATGACTGAAAAACTTCGAAATCCTTTCTTACAACAGTTCCAATTAACCTCACCCCTAAAGCTGATAACATTTAGAGAATTTTCCCTGTGTAACCTTCTAAGCAACATGATTTCTGATGTAGAGGATGAATAAGTGTTGATTTGTAGGTGCGTTCCGTTTCTGTCTGTGGTTTTTGATTTAAAGGTGCTACAGAGGATGTTTTCGACGACTGAGAAACCAAAGACTATTAGTGAGTTTTTGAAATGAGCGCATGCGTAAGAACAACCCCCCTCCTTCACAGCTCATTTCGAGGGAACGCCTCCCAAAACTCGTGCAGGAGTATTGGAACACGAGTGTTTACCACCGGCATTCGCTGTGTCGTGTTAGTGGATTCATTATGTCGGACTCACCGCAGGTAACTCATAATCTGCAGTTGTTACTCCTGACAAAAACATTGCATGCGGTGCCTGTGGAAAGTTACTGGAGCGCGCAGCCGCGCGCGTCTCGCAGGGAATGTCATGGCAGTGATTGACAAGCCAGAGGGCCAATCGTTTACGCGATGATCGCGTAAACGATTGGCTGATGTTTTTAAGGCCCTACCTCGTGCACAGATGATGTATATTAATATTATTCCTTTCAGTGCACCTAATAAATAGTCTTTTATCAGTTAGTAAAGACAGTTGAGTAATAATGATAAAATGTATAAAACAAAACATCCTCTTTAGCACCTTTAAATAATCAGTGTAAATAGTGTATGAAGTAATTTTTATAAACCTTTACAATGTGACCAGATGTTACTTATCTGTAAAGTTATTTCTATAAACCTTTTACAATATGATGTTGTCTTTTGTGAAGTTTTGTTTTAATCTTTACAATGTGGCCAGATGTTAGCTGTCAGTAATTTCTTATAAAACCATATAATGTAAGCTCTGTAGATTTCCCTTAAAACTTAAAGGAATGGAGTCTTTGATTTAAATGGAATAAGTCATGTCAAGTTTGCAAATTAATTCCATCTTGGTTTATTGCATATGCGTCAGTAAGTTCTCTAGTAAGAGTGTTTGTTGTTATCAGGAAACAACTGATTTTATAAAACTTGTATTAAATTATACATTTTCTAAAACAAATCACAAAGTTATCTCTTGTTTTACAAAACTGATTTAAAATAATTAGTCGTCTTCAACTACACCCTCTACATGCTCCAACTCCTGACCCATGGTTTCCTCTGGCTGCTACTTCATATCGTCTACCCACGTTAACAATGTCGATATGAGACCATCTGATCGTCGTATAAAGTTTTCTCCGTGCTCCAAATTTAAAACATTTACGGCATTAACGTTATTTGTCATTTCGCTAAAGTTATAGCTTGCTATCAACAATCTTCTAATCAATCATCCACTGAGTGTCTGACTAGCGTCTGAAGTCGACGGTTCCAGACTCGATGATGCTGGGGATCACATAAGTATAGCTTCAGCTTCGTGTTTTTATTTCTAGAAAATAGTTTAAATATTTCAGCATAAATCGAATAACATTAGGTGAAAATAACTTGCAACTCTCCAGCTGGTGCCATTTTCTTTGAAAACTCCGATCTCTATCGTTTAGCTGGCCTGATGATTCTGTGCGTGAGCTCTTAACCAATGATGCACTGAAGCTACAGAAGGACCGCCTTCCTCATTTCCATGTTACACATGGAAAAGTAAAAATAAATGAATCAATCAATAAATAAATCTAAAAATAAATACATGTGGGAATAAATAAATCTAAAAATAAATGAATACACACATAAACAAATGTAAAAATAATATATAAATATAAAAATTTAATTGATTAAAAATGAATCCTATTTATTTTATCAAGTCGTTTATTCATTTATTTATTTTCCTATTATCACATTTATTTACCTATTTATCTGTTTATTCATCTATATATTTATTTATTCATTCATTTATTTATTCATTTATTCATTTTTAATTTCTGCAGGTTTGGTCCTCCATATTTGGGCAACGAAGTTGTGTTTAAATGTGCTATACAAATAAATTGAAGTTGAAGTTGGAGTTTGTTTACTGTGGTCACGTGGCAAATCGCGTTTGTTCTCGTTTCGCTCTGAGTCAGTAAGGCGTGGCCTGCTGAACTAACTAACATTGTAAGAAGTTGGTATAACTGTGTAGTCTACCGCGGCAGCCCTTGTGTGGAGCCCGAAGAGTGTAAAGACCAGCGACTCTACCTGTGCGACTCCACCGAGCAAGGACACCGACAAGGCACTTGAGTATTGCACTTTTCTTTTTCCTTCTTTCCTTCCTATTCATACAGTGTGTTCTTGTCTGTCTTTTGACCTGTTTTAGATATGTGCTTCCAAATTCCCACTATTACTAACACTCGTAAATCGCGTGCTACACGTCGGAGGCAGTGCAACCATAACAACCTGCGTATTTTACCCATGTCATCTAGTACATTACTTTCTATTTCTATTGGGCTCTGGAATTGTCAGTCTGCTGTAAACAAAGCAGACTTCAGCTCACAGATATTGCTACTTATTCAGGTTTCCATCTCATGGCTCTGACTGAGACATGGATCAAACCAGAGGACACTGCCACACCAGCAGCCCTCTCCTCTAATTTCACTTTCTCTCACACCCCACGCCAGATTGGGAGGGGTGGTGGTACTGGTTTGCTTATGTCCAGTGAATGGAATTTCAATCCTTTACCAGCTCTCTCTGACAATGGCTCTTTTGAATCACATGCAATTACCATCACCTACCCTACTAAAATCCATGTTGTAGTTGTTTATCGTCCTCCAGGTCAGCTAGGTAACTTCTTGGAGGAGTTGGATGTGTTACTCTCATCCTTCCCTGAGGATGGTACTCCTCTGCTAGTACTTGGAGATTTCAACATCCATCTAGACAAACCTCAGGCGGCTGACTTCCACACTCTGCTTGCCTCATTTGACCTCAAGCGAGTGGCTACCTCAGCTACCCACAAATCAGGTAACCAATTGGACCTCATCTACACACGCTGTGGCTCCACCGACAATACACTGGTTACTCCACTACACACCTCAGACCACTTTCTCATCACTTTTACACTCAACCTGACCCCTAACTCAACACGCACTCCACCACATGTTACTTTTCGGCGACACCTACGCTCCCTCTCACCATCCCACCTATCCTCTTTGGTCTCATCCACACTTCCTCCCCCTAACCAGTTCTCATCACTGGACACTAACAATGCTACTGACACTCTTTGCACCACTCTAACATCTTGCTTAGATGACTTCTGCCCCCTTTTAACCAGACCAGCCCGCGCCACCCCCTCTGCCCCCTGGCTCTCTGGTGCTCTCCGTGAGCATCGGTCTAGACTCAGGGCTGCAGATAGGAAGTGATGCAAATCTAAAGATCCTACTGACCTTAGCTCATATCAGTCACTCCTTTTTTCTTTCTCTGCTGATGTCTCCAATGCTAAAACCTCGTACTATCACACTAAAATTAACAATTCAACTGACTCCCGCACACTTTTCAAAACCTTCTCATCTCTTCTTTGCCCTCCTCCCCTCCCTTCCACATCAGCTCTTACAGCCGATGACTTTGCCACATTCTTCACACATAAAATAACAACCATCAGCGGCCAATTCTCCACACCACACACTGACAATAACATCTTAACAGAAAACACACAAACCCTCCCCTCCTTCTCCATGCTATCTGAGGCAGATGTTTCAAAACTCATCCTCTCCAATCACCCTACTACCTGTCCGCTAGACCCTATCCCCACTCATCTTCTTCAGGCCATCTCCTCCTCAATTCTACCTGCACTCACTCACATTATCAATTCTTCCCTTCACACTGGAACATTTCCCACAGCTTTTAAGCAGGACAGGATTACCCCACTGCTTAAAAAAACCAACTCTGAATACAGCACTTTTAGAAAACTACAGACCAGTATCCCTTCTTCCTTTCATTGCTAAGACTCTTGAGAGAGTTGTATTCAACCAACTGTCTACTTATCTCACACAGAACAACCTCCTTGACGACCACCAGTCTGGTTTCAAGAGTGGCCACTCAACTGAGACTGCCCTGCTCTCAGTCACTGAAGCCCTGAGACTGGCACGAGCAACTTCAAAATCATCAGTACTCATCTTGCTGGATCTGTCTGCTGCTTTTGACACAGTTAACCACCAGATTCTCCTGTCAACACTCATGTCGAAGGGCATCTCGGGAACCGCACTCCAGTGGTTTGAGTCTTACCTCTCAGGTAGGTCCTTCAGGGTATCTTGGAGTGGTGAGGTGTCCAAGTCACATCATCTTGCTACTGGGGTACCTAAGGGCTCTGTGCTTGGACCACTTATCTTCTCCATCTACATGTCATCACTAGGATCTGTCATTCAAGATCATGGTTTCTCCTATCACTGTTATGCTGATGACACACAACTCTACCTCTCATTCCAACCAGATGATCCAACGGTTGCTGGTCGCATCGCAGCCTGCCTGACAGCCATTTCTGCCTGGATGAAGGACCACCACCTTCAACTCAACCTTGCAAAAACGGAACTGCTTGTGGTCGGTGCCAACCCAACACTTCATCATAACCTTTCAATTCAACTTGGGTCATCAACCATTACTCCGTCCATGACAGCCAGGAACCTTGGAGTGGTGATGGATGATTGTTTAAGCTTCACAGATCACGTTGCAACAACAGCCCGGTCCTGCAGATTTGCCTTGTACAACAGCAGGAAGATTAGACCCTTCCTATCGGAGCATTCCACACAAATTCTTGTCCAAGCTCTTGTTCTATCCAGACTGGACTACTGTAATGCTCTCTTGGCTGGCCTTCCAGCATGCACTGTCAAGCCTCTACAACTGATCCAGAATGCTGCAGCAAGACTGGTCTTCAACGAACCGATGAGAGCGCACGTCACTCCTCTCTTCATCAGTCTGCATTGGCTGCCAGTAGCTGCTCGCATCCAATTCAAGGCTCTGATGTTTGCCTACAGAACGACCGCTGGCTCTGCACCGCTATACCTTAACTCACTACTTCAGACTTACGCGCCCTCCAGAAACTTGCGTTCTGCAAGTGAACAGTGCCTTGTGGTGCCATCACAAAGGGGCAAAAAATCGCTCTCACGGACCTTCTCCGGGTCTGTTCCTGGCTGGTGGAATGACCTGCCACGCTCTATCCGAGCAGCTGAGTCCCTAGCCATTTTCAAAAAAATGCTAAAGACATATCTTTTTCGTCAGCACTTGACCCAGTAATAGTAGCACTTACTTTGATTTCTATTCTTCTTCCATCTATTTGTGTATTTTATAAAAAAAGAAAAAAAGAGCACTTTACTGACATAGCTGTGACTTCACACAGCACTTACATACTGTTGTTCTCATGTTGACTTGACTTGATTCTACGATTCTCATTTGTAAGTCGCTTTGGATAAAAGCGTCTGCTAAATGACTAAATGTAAATGTAAATGTAAGACTTTACTTGAGGCACATGACTATTGGACCAAAGCCTTTCATCCCTGAGCCCTCACCACAAGAACACCACTTCTGCTTTTACTCCCCTATTTTTAACTTTGTTTATTTTATGTTCAAAGAAATGCCTGTCTGAGGCCTGGCGCCACCCCGCAACAGTTAATAAATATTATTTTGATCTTTGGTGTAAGAGGCTATTCTGTTACTGAATTGGTCTGCCATAATTTGTCTATTTAACTGTTTTGTCAAAATACATAAATTTACATAGAATATGTGATTTACTATTTTACTTTAATTATACACATTTTAAAGGGGTGGTTCAATGTGATTTCACTTTTTTAACTTTAGTTAGTGTGTAATGTTTCTGCTTGAGCATAAACAGTATCTGCAAAGTTACAGGGCTGAAAGTTCAGTGCAAACAGAGATATTGTCTTTTAAAGTTATGGCAGTTTAATGCCTACAAAAACGACCGGTTTGGACTACAACGAGCTTCTTCCCGGGTTGGTGACATCATAAACCCTGCAATACACGCCCCGGGAACAGGAAGAGTTGTGTACACCGGACGCGAGCGGCGCGATGTGACGCGTCAAAAGATAATATAACCCATTATAATCTGTGATATTTTCTACACTGGATGCGGCGCGGAAGACAGCTTCCAGAATCTACACGAGTTCAATGCTGGATTTGCACAAAGGCTTTTAGTGAATGATGAAGCAGTTCCCACTTTAAAAGCAGAAGCTGCTGTTTATTGGCTTCAAACTGTAAGTACATTTTCTTGTTGGTAAATGTCTTTTAAAAGTATAGTTCTGTTGCTATTTTTGGTTGCATCAAGGACATATACAAAGAGCAACTTGTTTTTGCTTCACTAGCCAGTTAGCTAAATTCTAGTGCATACTTCTCCAACAAACTTCTATGTTCATAGACAAACAGTTGTTTATGCTATAAATTAAACGCTACCTTTACAAAAATGCTACTAAGTCATGTATTCGGCTACAGTAAAGCTTTAATCAGGATAAAACTATATACTGAAATCTAACAAACAGCAGTGACAGCATCTAAACACATTGACACAAATAAAAAAAAATGAAATACCATTCATAAATGTCCTTTAAAAGCCGTGGTTGCAGAGGTTCTGCTCGACCCTCTTCATCTGGGTCTGATTCGGGCTCAATTTGATACAGCAATATAGACGCCATTATTTACATTTTCACTGAAGCCCATGTAACCGGTAACAACTAATGGTAAGGGGCGTGGTGTTTCCGGACGCTTCAGTGAATTATGATGGCTCTGGATACACTGGGCCAGCTAACCAATCTGAGCACATTGCGTATTTTGGAGGGAGAGGTATCATAGAAGCAGGAAGTCAAACGAGCCGTTCGAATGACAATGGAAACAGAGGTGTATAATAAAGGTAAAATATATGAAAAATATGGCTTTTTATTTAAAAAACGAAGCATTAAGACATGTTAAACTGCGCCCCAAAAACACAAAAAAAACACTGAACCACCCCTTTAAAAAAATAAGCCATTAAAAGCATATATGTATTTTACATGTTCTATAAAAATAACTGGGATAAGTTTACCCTAGGTGGGGCAAAATGGCCCCGTTTTGAGTTCAATTTTGTGCAGTTACTAAATTGGGGGCAGTCGTGGCCTAATGGATGGAGAGTCGGACTTGTAACCCAAAGGTCATGGGATCGAGTCTCAGTGAATACCCAGCGCTCTCTCCACCCTCAATACCCTGAGCAAGGCACTGTACCCCCAACTGCTCCCCGGGTGCTGCAGCATTGGCTGCCCACTGCTCCGGGTGTGTGTTCACGGTGTGTGTGTTCACTGCTGTGTGTGTGCACTTGGATGGGTTAAATGCAGAGCACAAATTCCGAGTATGGGTCACCATACTTGGCCACATGTCACTTCACTTTACTCATTATTTACCCTAATAATATAGTGGACTCATTAAACTCCTCTCCAAATACTTAATGTGCTGTTGAAATTTATGTAGAACGATTTTTGAACATTTCTGGTCATAATGTTTTTGTTACATTTCCGTTTTGACATGGAAATGAGTAACTCCTACAGACCTGATCACCGGATCAATACATCACAGATACTATTAGTTTGTTACCTTGCAGGTAGAGCATGTCAATTTCAGGCTGCTTCTTCATCAAAGAGCCTTTTTCAAACTGACTGCCAAATCTGGAGACTCCCACGAATGCTCCAATGAGGGAATAACCTGCCTCTTGTGGAGTGAACTCGAACCAGGGGTCTGCAGACAGAAACATCTCCATATAACAGCTGACACAAGCACTTTAACTGTCTGTCTCTTTCTTTCACGCAAAAACAGACCTGCTTCCTCTTTCAGTTTGCATTGCTTGTCGATCACTGTGTAGATGGGAAGCGGGTCTTTACTCTGCTGGTTCCACTGCTCTGTGAGTGTGTGTTCATCGATCTAAAAGAGAATGCATTTCTTGCTTGTTATTGTAGAGGAGACCAGCGACAATTAGAACAATTTCTTCAATCAAAAATAATTTCAAGTGATAAAACTTACTCAACAAGTTATCTTAATTAAGAAAAGTATTTTAAAGTAAAGGCTCTCACTGTAAAAAGAAAAATAAAAAAATATCATTTGGGAACATCTCATATAAAATGTCCATATGTTCCTGCAAGAACACTAAAGACTGTCAACTGTTCCTCCAGTGACCTCATCATAAAAAAGACACTTTGAGACACTTGAAATACTGAAGTTCCTTGAGTTCAACACAGGATATTGGGGGTTCTGTCTAAAAAAATGGTACTACGAACTTTACTTTATAAAGAGTTTTTTACTGAGAACATGTTGTCAATTTCACCAAGAATTAGTGCCATATAAATATTAAAGCAGTAAGGGGGGGATTTTTCTTGTAATTACTCAAGAATTATGGTAAGGCTTTAGATTACGGCCCAGAAAGTACTGCATAGTTACAACGAATTTACAGCATAACTTTGATAATTATAGATACCTATAAAGAAAGTATGTGTAAGAATAGGGGAAAAATGTGTAAAGTCTTGGGAATAAAGGGGTAACAACCAGGAAAATAACAAATTATTTATACTGTAAGTATTTTAGAACTAAGGGGTACTTATACTATTATGACAGACAACAATCTTACATTTGGGAGCAACTTAGCGAGAAAGTGCACTGATTAAGTTGTTTCAAGGCAAGTAGAAACTAGAAAGAACTATTGCAATCTTTTTTAATACATGGGGAAATATACTTTTGTTTCATGTTACAGGGTAAGTAATAAAAAAACCCCGCAAACAATCTGATATCACTGACTCCGAAGCCTTTATTTGAAAAACAAGTTACGCTGTAAATTCGTTGTAATTATGCAGTCCTTCCCGGGCTGTAATCTAAAGTGTTAGCAGAAATACTTAAATAATATTTTAGTATAATACTGTTGTACTTTTACAATGCATTTGCTTTTGATTAGCGACCTAGAAGTGCACAATCTAAAATATATAATCTTATATTACTTATTTTACATATTTATATTTATTTGAAATGACAAAACTTTGTTTATTTCCAGGTTAAAATTAGATTATGAATCCCACATTTTTTTTTTTTTTTGCATATATATTCCTTTACAAAAGCATGTCAGGTTTGTAGTAATTTGTAATCTGAACAATGTTACAATATTCATACTATTAATATTTTTATTACAATCTATTAAAAATATTCAAAACAACTTTGACCTGAATGTGACCACCTAAATCATGTAAGTCATGGAGGCTGTGTTATGAAGAGTTACAGACCTCTTTCACATATGTCGTGACGACCATCGCTGCCCAGAAGTCAGTCATACTGAAGATGTCTTTCTCATAGTAATATTTCTTCAGTTTGGCAAATGCATCTGTCCAACTGACTTTAGGGCCACTGAGTCTCTGGAAGATCTTGTCTTTCACAGTCTCTAGTTTGGTGGACCAGTCTGGTTCTTGATATAAGGAGGCCATACACCTACAGAGAACACACTGCTCTTATTTTTGACATTTACCTCACCTTTGTGTTTGTGTGTGTGTGTACAGGTTTATGTTACATTGTGGGGACCAAATGGATTAAACCATTACGTCTATGGAGAGTTCCAAGAATGGTGAACCAGACATTAAGGATGCACAATATTGGATTTTTGCCGATATCCGATATTTTTCCACTAATTTTGGCCCATATTTGATGCCGATATAGACTTATTTTTTCCCTTTGTTTGGAAACAACGACAAGTCTCTCCTGCATTTGTAACCTAAATATTTTATTGTTGTATTTAACATTTGTAGATGGTCTAGAATAATGGAGTCGTCAACACATGAAGTTGAAGATTTCCCAACACAGGTGTCAGCCAATCAGATCGCTTTATGCAAACACCCTAGAGCAGTCGCTAGCCAATTGGGTTCGTGCAAAAGTAATGTGATTGCCCGTTACCACTATAACGGTTGCATCAACACAAGCTTCAGACACGCCCTCCGTCAAGTGTTGACGCTGACGCCCCGTGTGAATGCAGCCTTAGAGAGTGACTGTTGACGGTTATCACACAATGGATGTGTCTTTCTGTACTCACATTCACAAATTCAAGGTAGCAATCAAAAACTGAATCTAATCAGCATACATGCAAAAGTTCACTTTAAAGGGGTCATGAAAAATAAACCTCTGATAAACCTAACCCAGAGTGTGTGTGCAAAGTGTTAGCTCAAAATACCCCACAGATCATTTTTATAGCATTTTAAATTTGTCACTTTTTAAGGGGGGGCAAAAACACTCAGTTTTTGTGTGTCACTTTAAATGCAAATGAGCTGATGCTTTCAAGAAGAGGGCGGAGTTTCAAGAGCTTGTGTTAGCAGCACTGATTACCTCACGCAGACTTACTTAAAATGTCAGAAACTGTTCAGCCTTTTGTTTAAACCGGTGTCGGACAATGATGGAGAAACTCAAGAAGAAGTGACAACATGTAGAATGTAACAGGATGTGTCTGAACAGTTAGCTGATTAATTTATGTAGCTGATGTGGAGTTAACTTATTAGCATATTCTGTCAAGATAATCTATAAATTGCTCATGTGGGAACTGTTGTAAGATGGCTACAGTCGGAGTCGGAGAATTTGTGCTGCATGAAGATAGAACAAGTTATAACTTATGTTGCATCTTGCTTTTATGACATGCTATTGCATTTGTGTTACATATTGTTTTGCAATCCGCTTGTTAAATCATGACGTAAGGAACGCCAATTCTGGGTCTCAACTCATTTCACTTGAGAATGGCATCTCCATGGCCGTTTATGAGCGCTATTTATTCATATTAAACATTTAACATTTTAAAGTTAAACATTTAAAATAATTACAGTCTAAACAACAGTCTTCATGCTCACAGAATCACAGACATTCATATTTTAACGATTTATAAAAGATGAATCACTGTCAGGCCATCTGGGATTTTGGTATTGAGATAAAGGTTATGATTATAATTTTTTGGAAGTATTACACCACATTGTGTGTGTATATTAGCACCGTTTGTTGTTTTCTTGTGGTATGAGATAGAGTGTTTGGACCCGGAAGTGCTGCAGTGTGACATCAGACTTAACAACCGAATAACATGGCCTCACCCTTTTGTTGCGTGTTCTCTGGGGCAGGGTTTATGTAAATTTTAGGGTTAGTGATGTCTCTAACCCGGAAAGAAGCTCGTTGTAGTCCCTACCAGCCGTTTGTTGTAGTCCTTAAAAAGTGATTTCTGTAAAAGAAAAAATCTCCCTTTGCATTGAACTTTGAGCATCGTAACTTTGCAGATGTTGTTTATGCTCAAACAGCAACATTGCACACTAACTAAAGTAAAAACTGTCAAATCATAATCAACCACCCCTTTAAGAATGACCACACTGCTGACATGATCTTATCGCTAGCACTCCTTGCACACATGAGTTATTGCCTATCAACACGTTATCATATCTGCAAGGCATATTGGCATATTTTTTTTTCATATCTGCCAATGCCGATTATTATATTTGAAGCCTTTATCGGCCGTTTCTGATGTTGTGCCGATAATATCGTGCATTCCTACCAGATGTCTGTATGTGTGTTTATTTGTTGTTTCTCAGGGTTCGTACCAAGTTGATCCAGAGACTCCGCTCAGATAAAGGATGGAGTCCAGAAGTCCCACTTTATGGAGCTGAACCAGGGATCCCAGCAAACCCACCATGGCTCTTTCTCCTCCTCCAGAACCCAGTAATGCAATGTTTGGCACATCATCCTGAAAAACACATGGTTTGATTTTACAAACTTTTGATGTTCAGCTGCTACAAAACATCATGGGTTATGTATGTAACCCTGTGTGACGAGCAGGGCGGGCGAGAGCCGTGAGGGAACGGCGCGAGGCCGGTGACGCAAGTGTTAATGATCGTCACCTGTGAGGCGCACCGGCCTCGAGTCCCTCACGGAGGAGCTCCGGAGGCATAAAAGGAGGAGCGACGACAGTGAACGGACGAGAGAGGACCAGGCCTGGACTTTATTTTATGTTTTATTATGTTTGTGTGGCCGGCAGACGTCCGCGAGGGTCTGCCGGCATTACTTTCGTTTTGTTCTGTTTATTTTGAATTAAAGTTTGTTTGAATGTTCGCCGGTTCCCGCCTCCTTCTTCCCGTATTTACGAACTGTGTTACATTGGTGCCGAAACCCGGGAGGAAGGAGGGACATGCTGTCTGAGAGCCCTCGCTGCTGAGGGGGATCGCGGTGCTGCGGAGTTCGGGCAGCGCGGGAGTGTGAAGACCGCGAGAGGCTGCCCGAGGCGGTGGTACTGGAGCATAGTGACAGGTGGGACGGAGACCCGGATGCCGCGCTCCTGGGACGAGGTGGGGTGGCTGCCGTCCTGGAGGGAGCGGAGGAGTCGCCGCCGTTCGCCGTGGGCCGGAGCCTGCTGCCGTCCGCCGTGAAGGGGAGGAGCAGGGGACGGGGGACTCGCTGCCGGCTGCCCTCAACCGGAGGAGCCATCGCCGGCCGCCAGGAGGCGGTCGAGGAGCGGGCCGTCCACTGAGCGTCCAGTGCCACCGCATGGCACCGCGAGGAAGAGCCTCTCGGCTGGCTGAGGACCGAGCGGCAGTGTGTCTGGGAGCCGGACCCAAAATTTTTTTTTTTTCCTCTCTCCCCTCTCTCGTCCTGTCGCTCCCCTTGCTTCCGTCTCCTTTCTCTCGTCTCGTCTGTCCTTACCCCCAGGTGCTGCGGCCGCCGAGACAGGCCCCGGGGGGGAGTAGAGCGCAGTCTCGTGGGTACCCCCCGGCCTGCGAGGGGCGATGGGGGTATGTGACGAGCAGGGCGGGCGAGAGCCGTGAGGGAACGGCGCGAAGCCGGTGACGCAAGTGTTAATGATCGTCACCTGTGAGGCGCACCGGCCTCGAGTCCCTCACGGAGGAGCTCCGGAGGCATAAAAGGAGGAGCGACGACCGTGAAGGGCGAGAGAGGACCAGGCCTGGATATTATTTTATGTTTTATTATGTTTGTGTGGCCGGCAGACGTCCGCGAGGGTCTGCCGGCGTTACTTTTGTTTTGTGTTTGTTTAATTTGAGATTAAAGTTTTTGTTTGAACGTTCGCCGGTTCCCGCCTCCTTCTTCCCGTATTTACGAACTGTTACACCCTGGTTCCCTGAATAGGGAATGAGACGCTGCGTTGAGATGCATTAGGATCACCTCTGCGTGATTACATCTTGAAGCACTTGTGAAATCGAACCAGTGGCGTGATGGAATGTCAGAAGCAGGTGACGTCACAGACCAGGAAACTTTAAAGCATACCCAGAACAAAGAACGCCAGCTCCTGATTGGCTGAAGCAAGATGCTCACAGGCATGCAGGGAGTATGGCAAGATGACTCAGTGTCTTGTTCCATATTCAGGGAACCAGGGTTACACACGTAACCCGAGACTTTCCCTTTCATGGGAACTTCAAGCTGCATCGAGACGCATTGGGAACCCTGTCCCAACTATGCCATAATGCCAAGTGCCTGTCTGTTATTTTAGGACAAGAGCACAGCAGATCCCGGAGTGGAGCCTAAGTCAAGGTTATAAAACCTGATGAATGAACGCTGGACCACCCAGCCGCATCACATATTTCATGGAGGAGAACCCCCAAGATTAAAGCCTTTGAGGCAGCCATACTCCTAGTAGAATGTGCCCAGACAACCAAAGGAGAAGGCTGTCTGGTAGATTCATAAGCAAGTGAGATAGCCTCGACCACCCACTTGCTCATTCTCTGCTTAGACGTAGGGCCTCCCTTCTTAGGAGATCCATAACAGACAAACAATTTTTCAGTTTTATGCCACAGTGGACATACGTGTCTAGTACCCTAACCGGGCAAAGCAGATTGAGTCTTTCCTGATCTGGACTGGAAAATGGAGGAGAGTACCAGGAAGAAAGCATAAGATTAGAGGATCTCTTCCCACAGAAGGGTCATCCAGAGGAAAATGACTTTTAAAGTGAAACTTTTAAAGTGAAAGGAGACAAACCATCTGAGAACTTTTCTTGGAGGAACTGAAGTGAAGTGAAAAGTGAAGTGAAGTGAAGTGAAGTGACATGTGGCCAAGTATGGTGACCCATACTCGGAATTTGTGCTCTGCATTTAACCCATCCAAGTGCACACACACAGCAGTGAACACACACAGCAGTGAACACACACCCGGAGCAGTGGGCAGCCATTGCTGCGGCGCCCGGGGAGCAGTTGGGGGTACGGTGCCTTGCTCAAGGGTCTCACCTCAGTCGTGGTATTGAGGGTGGAGAGAGCGCTGGACATTTACTCCCCTCACCGACAATCCCTGCCGGACCTGAGACTCGAACCCATGACCTTTGGGTTACAAGTCCGATTCTCTATCCATTAGGCCATGACTGCCCCCTTGCTGCACTAGGCTGACAGAACAATGGACAGGGTCCAACAGACGTTGTCTACACCAGGTAGAAAACAACTTCCATTTGTATGCATACAACTTTCTTGTGGAGGAAGCTCTGGAGTGGAGTATGGTCTCCACAACCTTGGTTGAGAGACTGGATTCTATGAGCCGAGCCCCCTCAGAGGCCAGGCCCACAGTTTCCACAACTCCTGGCGGGGTTGAAGTATCATGCTGCCTGCTTGAGACAGGAGGTCCATGCAGACCAACACATGATGGCCCAGGTCTAGGAGGAAGTATTTGAGAGCTTGAAATACAGGAACCTTGATCATGCGAAAAAGATTTCCCCTCTGGAACTGTTTTACAGTGAGTGACTGGCCTAGCTTCACCCCATTCAATGCTGAGAGAATGGAATTCACACAAGCAGGAGACAAGCGTGCCTGCATCGTAGTGGAATCCCAGACTACCCCCAGATAGTTGGTAGTTTTAGCTGGAAGAACCACACTCTTCTTGGCACTGAGTATCAGCCCTAACCTTCTTATGTGAGACAGAAAAATATGTCGATTTTGGACTGCCATGTGCTCAGATTGAGCTAAAATCAACCAATCGTTGATATAATTCAACACGCGAATGCCCTGGAGTCTCAGAGGAGCCAGAGCTGCATCCACACATTTTGTGAAGGTGCGGGGTGAAAGAGCTAGGCCGAAAGGAAGAGCCCTGTATTGATAAGCTTCGCCCCCGAAAGCAATCTGAGGAACTTCCTGTGCTGAGGATGGATGGATACATGAACTGAATTCTGTAACCCTTTTCTATTGTGAGCAGTACCCATTGAGAAATATTTGGAAGAAGTTTCTATTCTGCCAGAAATTCTACTAAGGGAATCAGTCTCTCGAGACTGGCCTCTGGTGTTTTTTGAGCATTTGACTGGCATTTTGAGCATTTGACATGTTGACCGGCCCTCCTCAGAGGGTCGGTGGAGACCGCAGCGCCCATGAAGCACACAAGATGGCAGGGTTGGCAGAACGGCCCCCTGAGGGCACCGAGGAGGGGCAGATACCATGTAGTGAGATAAAGGACCCTCTTTGGAGGTGGCTGCCCTTGAAGGTCCCACGCCACTGGCGTCAGGACCTCTTCGATGCCTTCCTGACGATAATGACAGTCCTCTGATCTGTCTTACCCCGCGAAGACTTCGGCTGTGTCGCCTGTCCCTGTCCCCAAGATTTCTGCGGGGGAGCACGGGTGGCGACACTTTTTTTTATTTTTATTTTATTGGATGAACGATCAGACCACTGCCCTGAAAGGGCAGGGAACATCTGAACTGACCGCTCTACGACCCTCCTCTTCCTGGATCGCCCTGAAGCACACGAGGTGGTAAGTTTTTTTTTTTAACTCCTCATAATTTAATGTATTCAATATTTCATTTAATCCTCAAATTAAATGCAGCCAGAAAACAAACAGAGAAGAATGGCTGAATGACAGGCTGAATATATTATATATGTGTTACCCTAACCCTAAACCAATAAGAATTATAGCTCGTAGTAGTTTGCAAGGGATTATAGGGAAAAGAGAGAAAGGGAAACTCCCGTCTGCTCAGTTCCCTCCAAATATATATAAATACATATATATATAAATTACGGGCATGTAATCTATGCAAAGCCTCGGCAAATGCGAGATCCGAGTCATATATTCTTTATTGCAGACTTAAAGGGATAGTTCACCCAAAAATGAAAATTTGATGTTTATCTGTTTACCCCCAGGGAATTCAAGATGTAGGTGACTTTGTTTCTTCAGTAGAACACAAATGATGATTTTTTAACTCCAACTGTTGCTGTCTGTCAGTTGTATAATGCATGTCAATGGCAACACAATCTATAAGAGTCAAAAAGACATGCACAGACAAATCTAAATTAAACCCTGCGGCTCGTGACAACACATTTGTTACGACACGAGCTGCCTCTAATATAACCAACCAAAATATATTGCGACTACAGCCATCTAGGGGTTTTAATTTTCTACTTATCGGTCGTAACAACACTCAACTTTCCCTACATGGTGCAAAATAACGTGAGAGTCAGTCCTAACCAAGATGCAGGGATGCAAGGGTGTGTCAGGGTTCTGCCCTGGCAGCCTTGTCTGTGTTGTCTTTGTTCCATGTCTCTATGTTTGTGTTATTTGTCAGCACATGGCTTTGTCTTTGTTTGTGTTTGCCATGTGCTCCTCTTGTCCTGCCTCCTAGTTTGCTTATACCACGCCCCCTTGTTTAGTCCCATCTAGTCCTCGTTTCACTAATTGTGCTCACCTGAACCTTGTGTGCTTTGGTCCCTTTATATTGTGCCTCCTTCCCTCATGTCTTGGCTGGTTTGTTGTGTGTTCACCACGTATTGTGCTCATAGATCTTGTCATTCAGTGATTAGATTTAGCTTTCCTTATCTGACTTTCTTTCTTGATAAATTCTGTATTTGCTCTAGTTCTCCAAAGCTTAATTTTGTGGTTTTTGAACTAATCCTTTATCTGTTTTATTTTTATGCAAAGGGTATTCTCTTGCTTTACTTTGTGTTTGCTAGTGTCAATCATTTACTTTTATTTTGGTTTCTCTAGTCTTAGTTTTCGGCTTCAGAATTGGTTGCCTCATGTTTTATTTTATTAACCCTCTCTTGTGCCTTGCCTGTTTGTCTTGTCTATTGTTTGAGTCTTGTCTGTTCCTGCCCTCCTCTGCCCAGTATCCTGATTTTCCCGGCCACTGACTCCTCTGTCTGGCAGCAAGGACCTTAACAGCAGTCAACTCTCTTGTCAAGCCTCTGGTTCTGTCTTCACCAACTTGGACTGTGTCAGTGGTCATCAACTCTCTTGTCAAGCCTCTGGTTCTGTCATCACCAACTTGGACTGTGTCAGTGGTCATCAACTCTCTTGTCAAGCCTCTGGTTCTGTCTTCACCAACTTGGACTGTGTCAGTGGTTATCACCCCTGTCTGTCGTTGTGTCGTCTGCCCTGCCCTGCTGTTTGACTGGTTCACGCCTATATCTCCCTGTTGTGCCCTGTCTTTAGTGTTGTTAATAAATCCCTTTATTGCTCATTCTGCGCCTGGGTCCTCACTCCTGCAAAATCCTGACAGGGTGTGTGTGTCAGCTAGCAGCTACCCAGAAAGAGGTCACTCACCTGCATTTTTCCCAACCTCACTCTGGGCCCGGCGACGTGCAGAATAGATCCCTCGTTCTCCGTCCAGCCCAAGCATGGATACGGTTTTCGTTCAAGTTTTTTTTTTTTCTCTTTTTCTTCTATGTTAAAAACCCTGTGATAATCATAGTCCCAAAACAAAAATAGATCATTAGCTAACACAAGGAGGACACACGGTTTGAGGTGAGAGCTTTAATCCACGTGTGTACACACAGGCAGCGTTTTCCTTTTTTGAGTCTAAAGCCCCGCCTCTTACATGCGGCAACCTCATCATTCACAGGTAAGTGACATCATCTGGGCTCTTAATTTTCTATTTTTTTGTGTTAGTCAGCACTATCCCTGCTTAAATACTTAACACATTGATGTTCCAAGATACGAAACGATCAGTTTGTGCAAGAAACCGAACAGTATTTATATCATTTTTGGTAACACTTTAGAATACTGTATCGTACTTACTGCATAACTAATAAGGAATTACTGCAGAATTAATCGGTAGTTCTTCATTAACACTCAAGTAACTACTATTAACTACTAAGGAATATGTGTTAACTAATCAGTATGTCATAGCGTTTTTTAATTGTGTTAAGTAACTATTAGTTAATCAGTAACTAATCAATTCAGCCATGCCTCCTGAAGAACTACGATTAAGTAACTACTAATTCAGCTTCAGGAGGAATAACTATTAAGTAACTATTAATGAACTGTGAAACTCAGTATCAGGTTATGGCCCTTTCTTCTTTACTACTAATGTTAGTTGATTTACTTAGATTTATGCCTACTGTACTGATATATATATATATATATATGCTCTGCAAATATTGTTAAACATTCGTTCATTTGCGCCACTGTATGTTTCTGTCGGTGGGTGCTATAATGTAGCACGTCTTGCATCACATGCAGGTCAAAGTTTGAGCGCACACATGTAATATCTGTGAGTTTTGTAATATCTCCCGTTTTGTAAGAGAAAAGGGACTGGGATTCCAACTGTCAGCGGAGAGGTACATCGCTCTCGCATTATAACAATGCGCTGGCGACACTTAAACTAAACACTGTAGATACCACATTAATGAACTGTAGAATTAGAAGAAAGTTGTTTATTCATTTATATTTTTTAAACGAATGGTGAATTCTTCGTGTTTTTCCTCGTGCTCGACCATTTCCGTGGATGGCGCTTGAGAGTGTTAATTTTTTTATTCAAGTGTTGTCTGCAACCAGAAAATCAGGATGGATCCGTGACCTGCCAATACCTCAGGTATGTTTATGGCCTTATATATATTTTGTGTCTGTTTTTACTCAAGATATTTCACATTACTATTATAAAGTGATGCCAAATGAGTTCTGTATTTAAGGCAATGATCATTACCACATCATGCTCAAAGAATTACTTCAAACCCACTGATAATTAATAAAGAATTACCACATCATTCTCAAGGAATTACTAAGAACCTGGAACAGTATTCTAAAGTGAAAACAATGGGAACCCATTGATAATTAATGAAGAATTACCACATCATTCTCAAGGAATTACTAAGAACCTGGAACAGTATTCTAAAGTGAAAACAATGGGAACCCATTGAAAATTAATAAATAATTATCACAACATTCTCAAGGAATTACTAAGAACCTGGAACAGTATTCTAAAGTGAAAACAATGGGAACCCATTGATAATTAATAAATAATTATCACAACATTCTCAAGGAATTACTAAGAACCTGGAACAGTATTCTAAAGTGAAAACAATGGGAACCTATTGATAATTAATGAAGAATTACCACATAATTCTCAAGGAATTACTAAGAACCTGGAACAGTATTCTAAAGTGAAAACAATGGGAACCCATTGAAAATTAATAAATAATTATCACAACATTCTCAAGGAATTACTAAGAACCTGGAACAGTATTCTAAAGTGAAAATATCCTTGTGCATAAGTAATAAAGCCTAAAGTAGTACTAACATAAAAAATGTAATTTTACTTTAAAAGATGACACATTTTAAGAACATTTAAATTTATTGCAGTGTTAATAACATTTTCAAAAAAAAAAAAATCTATTTCCATACAACAAAACAATGAAAAAAGTGAACACTAAAACAAGAAAACAATACCAAAATTTAACGAAACGATCGTTTTTTGTGAGAAACCGAATGGTATTTATATAATTTTTTAACTCTAATACACCACTATGTCCAACTGCCTTCATCCTCTATGTTAATAAAGTCAGATCACATTCTGATGACGGAAGTGATCTCTAGCACACGTTGAAGTCTTCACGCGCGACATCACTTCCGTCATCAGAATGTGATCTCACAAAAACCGATCGTTTCGTCTTAGGACATCAATGTGTCGTACCACAAGTGTGGGGTGGATCGAAAAACGGTTGTGGATACGGCAGCGATAGCAGAGCTGGAGTATTGTGATGCTGAAGCCTACAAGACATTGCGTGAAAAGTTCCACAGAGGCCAGAAACTGTCAGAGTTTGCCAAACAGTGCAAATAAATGTGCACAAGGGAGCCACTTTGAAGCATCATCGAGGAAAAAAAGAAGAATGGCATGCTTATTGACCTTTGCCAGAAATAAATAACATGAATTAGATGTATTAGAGAACCATTGGCTGAAAGTTGAAGTTTAGGCATACACATATTTGCTGTCTTCTGTTGTTATATTTGGTAAGTTCCTAGTAATCTGATGTAAAATTTTGGTATTGTTTTCTTGTTTTAGTGTTCACTTTTTTCATTGTTTTGTTGTATGGAAATAGATTTTTTTTTTTTGAAAATGTTATTAACACTGCAATAAATGTAAATGTTCTTAAAATGTGTCATCTTTTAAAGTAAAATTAAATTTTTTATGTTAGTACTACTTTAGGCTTTATTACTTATGCACAAGGATATTTTCACTTTAGAATACTGTTCCAGGTTCTTAGTAGTTCCTTGAGAATGATGTGGTAATTCTTCATTAATTATCAATGGGTTCCCATTGTTTACACTTTAGAATACTGTTCCAGGTTCTTAGTAATTCCTTGAGAATGATGTGGTAATTCTTTATTAATTATCAGTGGGTTTGAAGTAATTCTTTGAGCATGATGTGGTAATGATCATTGCCTTAAATACAGAACTCATTTGGCATCACTTTATAATAGTAATGTGAAATATCTTGAGTAAAAACAGACACAAAATATATATAAGGCCATAAACATACCTGAGGTATTGGCAGGTCACGGATCCATCCTGATTTTCTGGTTGCAGACAACACTTGAATAAAAAAATTAACACTCTCAAGCGCCATCCACGGAAATGGTCGAGCACGAGGAAAAACACGAAGAATTCACCATTCGTTTAAAAAATATAAATGAATAAACAACTTTCTTCTAATTCTACAGTTAATTAATGTGGTATCTACAGTGTTTAGTTTAAGTGTCGCCAGCGCATTGTTATAATGCGAGAGCGATGTACCTCTCCGCTGACAGTTGGAATCCCAGTCCCTTTTCTCTTACAAAACGGGAGATATTACAAAACTCACAGATATTACATGTGTGCGCTCAAACTTTGACCTGCATGTGATACAAGACGTGCTACATTATAGCACCCACCGACAGAAACATACAGTGGCGCAAATGAACGAATGTTTAACAATATTTGCAGAGCATATATATATATATATCAGTACAGTAGGCATAAATCTAAGTAAATCAACTAACATTAGTAGTAAAGAAGAAAGGGCCATAACCTGATACTGAGTTTCACAGTTCATTAATAGTTACTTAATAGTTATTCCTCCTGAAGCTGAATTAGTAGTTACTTAATCGTAGTTCTTCAGGAGGCATGACTGAATTGATTAGTTACTGATTAACTAATAGTTACTTAACACAATTAAAAAACGCTATGACATACTGATTAGTTAACACATATTCCTTAGTAGTTAATAGTAGTTACTTGAGTGTTAATGAAGAACTACCGATTAATTCTGCAGTAATTCCTTATTAGTTATGCAGTAAGTACGATACAGTATTCTAAAGTGTTACCTCATTTTTTACCTCTAAAACACCACTATGTCCAACTGCCTTCAGCATCCGGTTGGTAAGGTCTGAAAACCTTACCTCTGAAAAGCAGATAAACATAAAATTTTCATTTTTGGGTGAACTATCTCTTTAATCTACACGCTGCCTTGGCAAACGCCAGATCCGAGCCTTGCATTAGACTTTTATTCTCTCGAGAATAAAGCCAACAGGAGTGGAACTAAAAACACTTCAGGACACTTCGGGACATTTTTATGAATGAACACTGTCAGCCCCATGTGAGCTGACATGCATGCTCCACTCTCAGCAAACAACACATAAATCGTGTGTATCCCCACTCTCTTTGTAGTGCAGCACAGGGAGGAACACGATTCAAACCGCTGTTCACTATATCTTCAATATTTGTAAGTTTACAAAATCAGATATTTGATTTAATTTCACAAAATTAAATGGAGCAAATAAACAATCAGACAAGTATATCACAGTCTGAATATTTAAAATAAACAAAAATACTCATGGCTTTCAAACACAACTGGTTTGTTTTTGATGTTAAAATAATAGACGTGTGATTTTAAAAACACGATATGTGTGTGAGGTGGCGAGTCCTCAGATCGATATCACAATATCCACCTCCTCAGAGCTGGACATGTGAAGTACCGGTGCCTCAACCCAGGGGGAAGAAACCGCAGAGTGTGCTTCCACCTGGGAAAAGGCACTGGACCTGGCAGGTAAGGGCAGAGAAAGGGTGGCCCCCGTCTCTAACCCCTCTGCCAGATTCATCTGTGAACCCCATGATCTGAGCCGTCGCTCTGCCTTGGCAGAAGCGAGACCCGACCACGAGAAATGCAAGCCGCGGCGCCCTCCTCAAAGAGCGCCTGGCGTGAGCGTAGAGGTTTTATATTAAAACTTATCACAATGCTTGCAAGCAACCCCCTCGAGGGCTGCCTGGGCATGCTCCGCTCCCATACAAACAACACAGAGCTTGTGTGTATCTCCACCCGTGAAGTAACGAGGGTAGGGAGAAGCACACGGTCTGAACTGCTGTTTGCTCGCCATTTCCGTCATGCCATTGGTTCGATTTCACAAGTGCTTCAAGACGTAATCACGCATAGGTGATCCCAATGCTTCTCAATGCAGCTCGATGTTCCCATGAAAGGGAACCATTTTGTAGGTTATTTCAAGAATGTATAGTCAGACAGATATATGAAGTATAAGATGTTTTACCAGACTGCAGTGTATTTTAAGCTTCCGCAGGCATTGCTGAACAATGTTCTTCCTTCTGATTCTAAAATTCTCCTCATTCTTATTCAGAGAGTGTTCGATTCTCACCTCACTGTTGGTGAAAGAACATGAACATCATCACATACTGCTATTTAATATATTTGGATTTCATATATTCCTGATTTGAATATAATTTAATCTAATGTTCATTTTGGATAGTTATTCCCAGAATGATCCATTTTGTTATAGATTTTAATTGTGTAAGTAATGCAGCAGTACTATGTAATGAAGTGCAATGCTTCAATAATTGCAGGAATCTGAGCAGGATTACCTTTCCTGGAGTTTGGATGCACCCATCTATAAAACAGTAGAGTTACAGTTTTTCTTATTTGTTTTGGCACATGTTGGTTTTCCATGTTATGGGGACGTTCCACAGACTGAATGATTTTTATACTTTATAAACTGTGTATTCTATCCCCTACCCCTAAACCTACCCATCACAGAAAACCTTTTGCATTTTTACATTTTATAAAAATATAATTTCATATGATTTATAAGCTGTTTTCCTCATGGGGACAAAAAAAAAAAGCCCAAACAAGTTCTACAATTACTGGTATTACCATCCTTGTTGGGAAATTTGGTTCACAACACAGTGTTTTCCAGGACCACACACACACACTTAGAAAATTGTGGTAATCATCTAAGATAAATTGTTTATAATTCATTACATTTGATTATCCATATCGGAAATTGCACATAATTTCTATAGAAACTATGCCTATAGAATCAATATATATAGAAATCTATTGGTGTACCAAATGATTCATTGATTAAACATTAAGTTCAGTTGGATTAAATAATAGACAAATGTATTTAACTGAATAAAAAGAGATGCAAATGAAAAGTTTGACAGTAATAGCATTATAAATGGCAGTAACTGTGAATGAAATATTTATATAGATGAAACTCTTATTTTGCATAGTGAAAAGGATACTTTGTGATTATTGTACTAAGACAATTGAAAATATGCTGAAATGTTTGAAAAAAGTGCAATTTTAATATGTTGTGATATTAGTACTAAGAGTTTTGAAAATGTACCAATTGCTTGTGAAAATTGCACCAAAGCAATGAAAAAAAAACTGTAAATAATAAAATATTAGTCTTCAATGACAACAAATAATTTCTGCAACACATTCCACAGCACCAAAATAGATATTGTACTAGGCTGTTTTAACAAAAAAAAAAAAGTGATTACATGAGTGATTTTCTGTCTCCATACCTCAAGGCAGATCTTCTCCACTTCTGGAGTGACAACCTTCTCTGGGGTAAGGCCACCAGGTATTGATATTGCTGCAGTGTGCCGGTGATCAAAGCCTGGATGAAATATGCTGTATTGGTAGCCTGTTTCACAGATTGATTCTGATCCACTATTTATGCTGCCAAAATCACATGACATGAGACGTCATTGTAATTGATGTGATCACATGGAAAGGGGCTGAATGAATAGGCGGAGTTTCACTTTGGGGCTGTTGTGTAATATTCAGTTCCTGTGAAAAATTGTTCCAGTGGCAGTGGGTATACATGAACATTCATGATATTTCCCCTATTGTGGGCGTGTCCTTGAGAATTGCAACTTGTTTGAATATTTCCAAAAGATAATTCAGTTTTGATGTTAAGCACTAACTGCAACAGATCACATTTTCAAATGTTATATGTAATGTTTCATTTTGTAATGCACTGTAAAATCAGTAGTGTAAAAATTGCAGTGTTAAAAGTTATTAATACCCAAAGAGTTGAATTAACAATCTACAGTGTTAAAGTACTCCTTTTCAGTGTTACAGGGTGCTACATGGTGTAATTTCATTTCCCTTTCGAAAGGGAACTCAAATCTGCGTTTGACATGCTTTGGGGAACCGTCACTCGTGACAGGTGTTCGAAATGCAAAGAATCACAACACTCCAATCCTATTGGCCGGCAACAGCCTATGACGTCATTAAGGCGCGAACCATGACGTATAAAGGGAGCGCCTGAGGAAGCAGTCAATATCTTCTCGTCTTTTTGGGACTGTCTTTTTCGTGCCATTGTTTCACTGACTCCGTAAAGAATTTTTGCAAAATGTCTGAAAAACATTTCAGTAAGTGTGCTGATCCTTGTCCCAGGTGTAGCATATGTTCACGTATCAGACTGGCCAATAAACTTTGAAATCTTCAGAATGCTTTTTGCCTCCTAAACGGTCTATGTAAATCACGGATCGGCGCCAGCCGGTCTGGTAAAAGACTGGCATTTGACAATTTTACAGCCCTGCCGAAATTGACCAGGCAGCCATGTTTACAGCTCTTGGGACATCAAAGGGGCCCTCATGTAGATTAAGGGCCAGACTAGCCAAATTCCAACACACATGGACACACACAGACACACAAACATGCATTGAAGACTGTATGTGTAAAATATAATTATGCTTAAATGTAACCGCTATTGTATGTCAAATTGCATATAGTTATTCCCACTGTACAAGCTTAGCTAGGATTGTAGTTGTGCTAGTGTCATTTCTAATGATAAATTTGTCTGTAAACCATAAATTCTTTTATATGCTTTTCTTATCTTCTCTGATTTTCTTATCTTTTTAAAGCTCTTTCCACGTCTCATTCACCGATGTATGTCACATAACTACAAAATGCACTTTTCTATTTTTAATGGCACTGTGAAGAAAATACACTCCTATCTGATGCCTCCATAAATTATGCAAATCAAGCCACAAGACAAGACAAAGGAAAGTTTGCCCGCCAACTTTGCACCTATGTCATTGGCTATTTCACCCCAAGGAGGTATGTCGATAAAAGACAGGCACAAACATTTTCTCGGGTGTCTCCCAATTGTTTCTCGATTACCTCTGCATTGTCCATCACCTCTGTGGATGGACGTCTCAGGTGACCGCACTCCCATCACGCGCACACCCTTTCTTTCGGGACCACCATCTCCGGCGAAACAAACTTTCAAGTCCTCAGTTCAAACCTTTCCGCGGAAACGGAAGAAGCCAACAAACTGCAGCCGCACTTCTCCGAAACTCAGCACGCAACTGATGCAAGTAGACTACCGTTTCTCTATCTTAGATAATGAAACTGATTTCTGTGCTGGCTCTCAAGGACTGTTAGTAAGTTTTGCTACTTGTCTTCTCTCTTTTCCTGCTTTTACTTCCGCTCTTGTATATATGTGTATATCCTGTATATATATTTAGATGCATAACCTCTGTATTAGTAGTTTTCATATATTAAACACATTAGTCATGCTCAATTGTTCTGCTGATCTTTCATAACAACCAGGTCACTTTTAAGTTTCGACCCTGCAACATTGCTTAATGCTGCGATGCTATTATCGAATGTTATTTTCGTGGCCAGAGAATAACATTCTTTTTCTCTCTGTGAGGAGCTAACGGTTTGCTCTAAACTATAGTTTCTCTAAATAACTATTAAACCAGAACTAATCATATATGTAATTGATTATAATTCGTTGTAATTAATTCACAATATATATGCCTAATTCCCTCTTGGGCCGATATATGTATAATAATTAATCATAAGGAGTTATGATTTATTATATTCATATTTCACCCATAAATTGATTAAGTACCTGTACAAATATGTGTAATATCATTACCCAGACGTTACACAGGTTTCTTACACCGGAGGACACAACCTGTGCGTTTTCTGTCTGGGCGAGGAGCACACACGGACAGTGCTCGAGGGTGCTGTTTGTGTCAACTGTGAGCGTCTGCCTCTGAAGACGCTCCGTTCTCATTTGGCCCTCTTCTCGAGTGGAGAGGTGTCGCCACCGGTCCCTGGTGGTTCTGGCCCTGCTTGTGCTGAGGCAGAGCTGACATCATGGGGAATTTGAGAGGGGTGTAAATCTCTCTCAAGCCGAAGCGGCTGACGAGGACGCGCTCCTGGATGACGATGACATCCTGTCTTTGACGTCATCGGATCCAGGACCGAATGCTCTGCTGGCTGCAAGCCCCAGAGAGCAGGAGATGGCCGAGGAAGAAGAAGTGGATGAGTCCGCGGCTCCTCTTAGGCCGCCCTGCCTGCTTGCGGTAGATTGGACGATCGGTTTCTTTCAAGCCATAACCCGGTAACTCCAGCGAGCCTTCCATTCCTTCCCGATCTACATGCTGAGATTGAGAGGGCATGGAAGAACCTGTACTGGGCCCGAATTCAACCGACATCAGCGAGCTAGCTTTGCTGATGTTGAGGGATTGGGCTAGCATAGGTATGTGTCAATGCCACCTATAGATGAGACATTTGCGAACTATCTCGCTACTGGGAGTGCACCGGCACTGAAAGCTCCGGCCCTGCCATCCAAGACGCTGAAGGTGATGTCACGCATGAATGGCAGGGCTTACACCACTGCAGGTCAGGCTGGTGCTACGTTGCACACGATGGCAGAGTTGCAAGCATACCAGGCTGATCTGCTCAAGGATCTTGATCAGGGTCAGGGTCTGTCCGCTGAGGCGGTCGTGGAACTGCGCCGGACCACGGATCTTGCTCTGAGGGCCACCAAACAAATGGCCGCCTCGATTGGCAGATCTATGGCGGGTATGGTGGCCACAGAGCGACATCTGTGGCTCAACTGTGCGGACATCGGGGAGAAAGAAAAACGCTTTCTTCTCGATGCCCCGGTTTCGCCTACTGAGCTTTTTGGCACATCCGTTGAGGCGGTGGTTGAGAAGTTCAGTGAAGCGAAGGCGCCCTCCGCTGCTTTCAGAACTTGCATCCCGCTCAGATCCAGACCTCGAGTCGAGGCTCAGGGACAGGCCCAGAAATCCAGTGTCGCCACTCGTGCGCCTCCTCCTCCCCGGAGCAAGTCGCAGAAGTGGCGGGATGCAAGGTAGGAAGAAGTAGGATCTGAGGGAGGTGATCGAGAATAGGCGCCAGCAGCGCCGATGATCGATCTCCTCTCTCTCGCGAGGGCTACATTTTGCCCTTGCTCTTTCTTCTTCCTCCACCTCTGACGGTCCGCCGTCTGGCTTGATAGTGAAAGTGCTTTCAGGCTTAAAGGACTTTGGATTATATCCTTCTTTGAGCAGAGAAAAGGAGGGGAAATCTTCGTTCTACGAGCTGCAGGAGGTAAGCGGGGTCTATATTTATTTTGTGAAAAAATTTAGACCTTGTTTTTCCTGTATCGTTTTTCCTGAGTATATAGTCAGTATTAGAAGAGAAGAGTTATTTGGGCAAATAACTGAATGCTAGGCTGGCTGATTATACTCGCGAGCCGCTGTTTGGCTGCTATTGTTTTTAGCCTCCTGTGTTAGAGTAGCTTCTCAGCTAAATACTGTAGTTTCAGTTTGAGTTGGCACTCTTTACTTCAGTTATCTGTGCTAGATCGGCCGGTTTTTCGGCCGTCTGGCGCTGTTGCTTGTAGTGCTTCATTTTTTCCTTGTATTTGGAGGATTTAAGATGAAGCCCAAGCATGTCTTGGTCTCTAATAGGCCTTAGCTAGTGGCTAGGCTAGAGCTAGGTTTATGTGTTTTGTTTGTTTACATCACCCCTTTTTATCGCTATCCCTTCATGGTTGTATAGTTCCTAGTTCTGGCCTCCTCCCGAAAGAGTTGTTGGCCATTTGCCCATTTTTCCCCCTTCATATAATTGTTATGTAGGTGCTATAGTAAGATTAACAGCTAAGGTTTAGGCTGTTATTAGCCTCCTGGTGCTGTTTTTCCCAGGTAGGCCCTTATCTTTGAGAAGATGAGTTATGCAGTGCTGCTAGGCCACACTTTTTACATTTACATTACATTTACATTTAGTCATTTAGCAGACGCTTTTATCCAAAGCGACTTACAAATGAGAACAGTAGAATCAAATCAAACTCAACATGAGAACAACAGTATGTAAGTGCTGTCTGAAGTCACAGTTATGTCAGTAAAGTGCTTTTTTTATGTTTTTTTTTATTTTTTTTTTATAAAATACACAAATAGATGGAAGAAGAATATAAATCAAAGTAAGTGCTACTATTACTGGGTCAAGTGCTGACGAAAAAGATATGTCTTTAGCATTTTTTTGAAAATGGCTAGAGACTCAGCTGCTCGGATAGAGCGCGGCAGGTCATTCCACCAGCCAGGAACAGACCCGGAGAAGGTCCGTGAGAGAGATTTTTTTCCCCTTTGTGATGGCACCACAAGGCGCCGTTCACTTGCAGAACGCAAGTTTCTGGAGGGCATGTAAGTCTGAAGTAGTGAG
>RJVU01007700.1:1929793-2028043 GCA_003731715.1 Anabarilius grahami | reverse complement strand
GAAACGAGAACAAACGCGATTTTACACTACACACTTCCTAGCAAAATACACGCCACTGAAATCAAACTAGAAACAACACAAGTACTTACAGAATGCAGATCCTCTTGTAGATTGAATGATTCTCTCTAGTGAATGCTAAATAACAACTGTTTATATACTAAAGCTGGCTTTGGCCACGCCTTGCTGACTCAGAGTGAAACGAGAACAAACGCGATTTTACACTACACACTTCCTAGCAAAATACACGCCACTGAAATCAAACTAGAAACAACACAAGTACTTACAGAATGCAGATCCTCTTGTAGATTGAATGATTCTCTCTAGTGAATGCTAAATAACAACTGTTTATATACTAAAGCTGGCTTTGGCCACGCCTTGCTGACTCAGAGCGAAACGAGAACAAACGCGAAGTTTTTAGAACTTTGTCATGCTTATAATGTCTTCACATGAGCCCCTTGAATTATATTCAAGTTTGAGCATTCGGTGCTAAATGTTTTTTAGCTTTCGGTCTCAAGGGTTCAATACAGATCTCAGATCTGTTTTGTGGAAGCATTTATCCTGTTTGGATGGCATGTATTCCAAAGCATTTGCGTTTGCTTTGGGTTCTAAGCTTTAGCCCTACATACTTTCAATATATGTGAGCTTACTCTAGTGCTGCCACAGGTTAGCGCCTGTTTCTGTGATAGCAGGCTGTGATTTGCCTCTATCTATGAACGTGGTGTTTTATTGTACTCCCCGGTTAGGGCTTGTGTTTCACTGAGTGCATCACCTGTTGGATTGCACACTCAGGTTGAGTGTAGAAAGTCTTATTCTGGAAGAATAGAAATGATCTCTGTTAGCTCCCAGTCGATCATGACCACAGCAGCTGTTTTACATATGCTGTTAGATTGTTGGCTCTTTTGGGTAGCCTCTTTCTTATACAGCTTGTTTCTCGGGCGCTGTTGGTTTACGATCACGAGTTGGCTCACATATCTTAGCACTGCCTCAGGCTTATGCTCATGATTGTTTGAGGTGGTAGGCCTTGTGGGCCTCCCTTAGACCATGATAGCATGTTTATGTGTAATATGTACATTGCCTGTTGGAATGTGTAGGCTTAGCTTAGCTTAGCACTGCCTCAGGTTTATGCTCATGTTTGTTTGAGGTAGCAGACCTTGCAGGCCTTCCCATCACCATGGATGGGTCATGATTGCCACTAGCTGACGCCGCGTGTTTACGGGTTGTAGGCCTTCGCAGGCCTCCTATGTATCACACTGGAGTTTGGCTTTGTACTTCTCTCGCTTAGAAAGTAAAAGGTTCTTTTACTGAGTACTTTTTCTGAGTGGCTTGCCTCTCAAGGGGAGCTCTTGTGTTAAAACTAACTGTTTGTCTGGTTTTATGCATTTGCTTCCTTGAGCTTGGTTTCCTTTAGCTCTAGTTGAGCTAAGTAGCTACCTTGTTAATTACTCTGTTCTATTCTGCTCCTAGAACTTTAGTGGCCGCTAGCTGACGCCGCGTGTGACAGGTTGGCCTTAAGGGCCTCCTTTGGAGCATGCTGGCATGTACCTTTTTGTGTGTTTCTCTGACAATTTGACTGAAAACAGTAAAAGGGATTTGTGTCGCTGGTTGGCCAGGGCTCGGGCTGACTGATGACCTCCTCTCAGTCTGTTTAGCCTGATCCTTGATAACACTGCCACGAGCTGATGCCACGTGTCTGCTGAGGTTATAGGCCCATGGGGCCTTCTTTAGTGCGTGATGGAGTACGCTGTACTCCTCTTGCTTAAAGAGTAGAAAGGTGCTTTTACAGAGTACATTGCTCGTTGGATTGTGTTGGACGGGCTGATTTGTGGGCACTCACAGCTACCTAATTACTTGGTTGGTCTACATTTTTCAGTCGAATGGCCTTATGGGCCATCCTGAATACCACCTTATGAATTGGGTTCTTGGTGTGATATTAGTTCATTTGTAAAAACTTTAGTTATGTTGTAGGCCTCTTCTGGTCGGCCTCCATGACTATGTGCCTGCCTGACTATGTGCCAGCCTGACTATGTGCCTGCCTGTCTGTCTGTTAGGTTGAAAGTGAAGTGACATGTGGCCAAGTATGGTGATCCATACTCGGAATTTGTGCTCTGCATTTAACTCATCCAAGTGCACACACACAGCAGTGAACACACACACCTTGAACACACACCCGGAGCAGTGGGCAGCCATTGCTGTGGCACCCGGGGAGCAGTTGGGGGTACGGTGCCTTGCTCAAGGGTCTCACCTCAGTCGTGGTATTGAGGGTGGGGAGAGCGCTGGGGAGGGGAGAGCATTCACTCCCCTCACCGACAATCCCTGCCGGACCTGAGACTCGAACCCATGACCTTTGGGTTACAAGTCCGACTCTCTATCCATTAGGCCATGACTGCCCCAGTTGAGCTTCGTACTTCCCTTTGGGTTGACTGCGTAGTTGTGCTTAGTTCCCTAAGCTGGTCATTGGTTGTAGACTTCTATGAAGTCTCCCGTTCAGACTAGCCCTAGGCTGGTTTGTGCTCCCCTGTACCAGGGTTTTTCTAGCGCACAGCCTCCTCAGTGCTTATCAGACACTGAGTAGATCCTAGGACGAGGTTTTATAGCGCTCAGCTGAACCTCTCCAGGATGCCCATCTCTGCGCGTAGGTTTGAGTTGCTTACTGCTCTTTCGCAGTCGCTCTTACCTGCTCTCTTATTTGAAGATTGCGCTTTAGAGATTCTGTATATCAGACAGGGCTGGCCCAGACTATGTTTGGCTTTTGCTAGATTAGTACGGCCTCCTTGGTGGCGTTGGGGGTGACTTCATTCCCCTCTAGTGACTGGCCGGGATTCCGTTCGGTCTCCTGGCCACCTTTAAGGGACCACTTTCCACGGGTTGCTGGTCCCAGATGCCTTGAGCAGCCTTGGAAGGCCTTCCATGGAAGGCCTCTTTTAGGCTCAGCTTGGGCTGTTGGCTATAGGGAATGCTGTCACTGACAGCCTCGGAGAGTTGCTCCTGGCTTTTCTCTGGAATTGCCGAATGTTTGTCCAGACATTTTGGCATGCACGTTCCTCTAGCATGGCGGTGTGGGTATATCATTCCCCAAAGCGTGTCAGACGCAGAGTTGAGTTCCCTTTCGAAAGGGAACGTCTCAGGTTACGTATATAACCATAGTTCCCTGAGAACAGGGAATGAAACTCTGCGTTACCCTGCCATGCTTCCGGCTGCCTGCTGAACAGTCCCTCAAAGACGAGTAGGTATTGACTGCTTCCTCAGGCGCTCCCTTTATACGTCATGGTTCACGCCTTAATCACGTCATAGGCTGTTGCCGGCCAATAGGATTGGAGTGTTGTGATTCTTGGCATTTCGAACACCTGTCACGAGTGACGGTTCCCCAAAGCGTTTCAAACGCAGAGTCTCATTCCCTGTTCTCAGGGAACTGTGGTTACATATGTAACCTGAGACGTTTTACATTGAAAGTGCAAAAAAAACAAACACCAAAATGTCTTGACTCCACCCTTCGATGACTGCTGCCTCGCAAAACGCCGACGCCACGATTTTATCTTCGTGCGACCAAGACGGTAAATTTGACTGGTTTTCTCTTCCTAAAATTAGATAGGAAATACATTCCTTCAAACATTTTTAGTCAAAATAAGTGGTGGTGAAATGACTGAATGACTAACTAAACGTGTTTTTTCTCAAGGTTAAGGATGCTCGTTAAAGAAGATGCAGAGATGTACAGAATAATGTAAAGCTTCTCATGCCGTTTTGATTTCCTGGATGAAGGTGATTTTACATGTAAAATAAATTTGTTGGAATGTCCTTATAATTTGTTACATATAGTTTTAGCGTTTTTCATTTTGGCATTTCCGCCTCCAGTCACGCTGAGGCCTGGTTTTATGACGAGTGTGACACTGAAGCTGATGAGGAGGTCTGAAGCAGCCACATTGTGTTTTTCTGCGCAGATGAGACAATTCATCAAATGGTAATTTTATACTTGTTTTTGAAAGCAGTAAGTGTGGCATTATGTTGTGCCCATGCTTTGAACACTGTAAAAGTGGCACTGTTATATATTCACACATTATCAATTCCGCTTTTGTGACTCATACTCATTAACTACACCATGTTTAAGAGTCTTGTCGTGCACGCAAAATGCAGTTTTTCTGCAGACTGAGGTGGGGAAGTGTAGAACGTGGAATTGGTTTGTGGTTACCATGCAGGGTGCGTTATCTAATGCAAACTATGAAGATAGAGCATTGCAATGCTTCCAGGTTCTACGTCAGAATGCTGGCTCAGTATTAGCTGGGGCACGTTCAAGCTCAAACGTGCGCAACGTTTTGCTACGGTTTCCGAGTTGAACGACATGACCCAAAATAACATGACATTTAGTCGCTGGAATGCAAAGTTTACCAGGAAAGCCCCGCCAAAAACGCAAATTTTACACTCTTGAACGCGATTGGTTTTGAGGAGAAATTGGGCGGGTTTTGTTGTGAAAACCTGGCAACCCTGTTCTGACGGCAAGGGCAGTGACTGTAATATTGACCGTCTTTTGCAGTATTAAACGTATTTATACTGATTTCATCAGGCTCAGAAAATTCTTCAAAAAGAACACAATGGAAAAAAGAATGGCCTTCTCAGGTGCCATAGTTGCAACTTTTGCGTCATCAGAACAGGGCGTTCAACCACTGTTTCCATTTAAAAATGTTTTGCAACGTTTTGTCAGGGCTGAACGCAGCCCTGGCTCCTGTGTCAGCATCAAATGCATGCGTCATGCTGCTCATGTGACCAGAGCCGGCCAATACTGAGCCTGCGTTTGGACATAAACACAAGCTCTGTAATGTAAACAGCTCAGCAGAATGATAGGGGAGAGACGAATTTGTAAAATAAAGACATTATTTTTGTTTTGTTTTTGCACACAAAAAGTATATTCTTCGCTTTATAATATTAAGGTTGAATCACTGTAGTCACGTTTGTACTGATACTGACTATAGTAACAGTTAACCAACAGAGGGCGTCATTTAGCTGTGTTGCTTTATGTTGCTTGTAAACGGAGGTTGAGCAATAAAGCACTTTTGAGAATGGCAGTCTGTGTGATGAGTTCAGTCAATACAACGTTGACTATTTTAACGACTTTTCTGGACCTTGGTAATTACGTTGCTTTCAATGGAAGATAAAAAAAAGCTTTTGTATTTCATCAAAATATCTTATTTTCTGTTCCGAAGATGAACGAAGGTCTTGCCGGTGTGGAACGAGGGTGAATAATTAGAGCTACTAAGCAAGCTTAGTATGTAAGTAAAACAGAACATATGGAGCTGGTTAATGATGCAAACTCCAAAATATGTTTGTTTACAGATCATGCACTATGATAGTGTTTTGAGGTCATAACATAATTGTGCAAGGAGCTGTGTGAAAGTCATTATTGATCCATAATCTGCCCATAATCTGCGCCCATAATCCATAATCTGTAATCATAATTTTTTTGTGAAAATGATTAAACTGTTTTACTGCCTCTAGTGTTCATTTCTGTTGGAAACTGCAGTGATTTGTACGCATTAGTACAAAAATGTTGCCACAGGTATGTTTTTCCAATGAGCCTGTGTTGGCGGTTTTACCATTTTTAGACAGGATGGCGATGTTCTTCAGCAGAATGCCTTGCTTCAGAGAAAAAGCAATGAACTTGTCCAAGACAACTTGGCTCAGGTGGGGTCTCCGGCCTAAAAAAATTAAAATGAATAAATAATACAAGCACATCAAAATGTCACAGAAACAATTCTAACTAAATCATGCAAACTGCATTAAATAATTTTATTAATTGAGCTACTGTTTTTTACAGTACACATTACAGGCTGAAATTTAAGAAGATCAGAAACGGCATTCAAAATCCATTTACTTCTGTAACATAATGTTTCAGAGAGGAATAAGATAAAACATTTTACTTAGTTTATGTTTACTAATGTTAACCAATATAACAATAAGAAATACTTCTAAAGCATTTATTCATCTTAGTTCATGTTAATTTCAATATTTACATGATTAAAATCAAGTTATACCTGTTAACTTGAGCTAAATGAATTAACAAAGAACTGTTAAACTAATGTTAACAAATAAAATATAGGCCTGTAACAAATGTATTGCTCATTATTAATGCATTAAATAATGTTAACTTTATGGGACCTTATTTTAAAGTGTTACCAGAAAGTCATTTCAGAGTAGAACAAGTTATTATTTTTGACCAAATTGATGAAAGAATAACAAGAAAGACTAATTTGCACTAAGACCAGGAACGAAGAAGTAAAGAGTTTCTCTGGGTGCAATATTAAAGAATTAGTTCACTTCTGAATGAAAATTTCCTGATAATTTACTCAACCCCATATCATCCAAGATGTTCATGTCTTTCTTTCTTCAGTTGAAAAGAAATTAAGGTTTTTGAGAAAAACATTCCAGGATTTTCTGGATGCTCCTCTCGTACTAGCTTTGCAATCCACCATACATGATGGAAGTACAGATTTAGTGTCTACAAAGCGAACGTGCAAAGACGAAGTCAAACGGCCTTTACAAAAAAAATAAAAAATAAAACAACGATATTGGACAATTTTGAAGTTGAAGAATTGCTATATAAGACCCTTATTCCTCATCTGGGATCATGTAGAGCCCTTTGAAGCTGCACTGAAACTGACATTTTGACCTTCAACCTGTTGGTAGCCATTGAAGTCCACTATATGGAGAAATATCCTGGAATGTTATCCTCAAAAACCTTATTTTTTTTTCGACTGAAGAAAGAAAGACATGAACATCTTGGATGACACGGGGGTGAGTAAATTATCAGAAAGTTTTAATTCTGAAGTGAATTAATCCTTTAAGCTGGGACCAGATTCAATTCGCTAAGAGGGACAAGAAGGATCTTCATGTTGTCTGGCTGAATTTGGAGAAAGCCAATGGCTCTTTTCTCACATCGGTTGATTGATTTTGCCCTGGACTTCTTCCACGTGCCTGCATGTGTCATTACCATCATCCAAAGCTATTTTGCAGATTTGAAGATCTACCACTCACTACATATCTTTAGAACCAGCTGGCAAAAACTTGGCGGGAAATAGGGGAATAGGGTGCTCAATTTCCCCCATTTTATTCACAGCAGCCTTTGACTTCATCCTGATTGGAGCAAGGACCATGGCAAGAGGATTAAAGGAACAGTGCATGATTCAGGTTGCCTCCCCTCCGGTGCTTCATGGATGATGTCAAAATCCTGCTCCAGACAGCGGCATGCACAGCTCAGCTCATCAAGAGGCTGGAAGAGGTGGAGGTGTTGCTGCTCTATTTAAAGATGTCTATCAATGCAAGCAAGTGTCATTTGGTGATTACTTGTCTTTCGAATACTTGGGTATTGTGTTAAAAGGTGCTCCTCGCATTCTACTTATAGTTATCTACAGGCCTCCAAAATACTCTCCAGCCCTTGTGGAGGACTTTACGGAACTGTTATCAGCAATTTCTTCTGAGTTTGACTGTTTTGCTATTACTGGGGACTTTAACATCCACATAGAAAATGCAGAATCCAGTATGGCAAAAGAAATCATAACTGTTTTGAATACTTTTGATCTGACTCAGCATGTACATGGACCTACACACAATCGTGGACACACTCTAGATTTAATTATTAGTAAGGGTCTAAACATTTCATCCATTGTCATTAAGGATGTAGCACTATCTGATCATTTCTGTATTTTCTTTGATTTATTGATCTCTCCGACTGTTGAAGCTAGATCTATCTCGGTCAAAAGGCGATGCTTAAATGAGAATACTAGTGCACTGTTCATGAAGGCTATATCTTTAACACAAAGCATATCTGCAGACTCTGTTGATTTTCTCCTTGATTCTTTTAACTCAAAAGTACAGAATGTTATTGATAACATTGCTCCTGTGAAAGTCAGGAAGAAGAGTGGCAGACAAAAAGCACCGTGGAGAAACTCAACAGCAGTGCAAAATATGAAAAGCCAATGCAGAAAAGCTGAGCGCATGTGGCGAAAGACAAAACTTGAAATCCATTATAACATCTATAAAGATATCCTTCATGCTTTCAATGTGGAATTAGGCAAAGCTAGACAGACCTTCTTCTCAAATATTATAAACAGAAACTTAAACAACACCCGAAATCTTTTTGCTACAGTAGAGAGACTAACAAACCCCCCAAGTCAGATTCCCAGTGAAATGCTCTCAGACAGCAAATGCTGTGAGTTTGCTTCCTTCTTCTCTGAGAAAATTAATAATATCAGAAAGACGATCAGCACATCCTTGAGCTGCACTGGGGTAAAACAGATCAGATCACAACCTCAGAAAGCAGCTATTATGTCTGTTTTCGAAGCAATTGATGGTAAAATTTTGGAAGAAACAGTACAGCACCTTAAAACATCAACCTGCGCCCTCAACACACTTCCCACATCTTTTTTCAAAAGCGTGTTTAACTGTTTAGAAGCAGATCTCCTAGAAGTGGTAAATGCCTCACTTCTCTCTGGGACTTTTCCAAAATCCCTGAAAACTGCAGTTATTAAGCCCCTCCTGAAAAAGAGCAATCTGGATAGCACCATATTGAGCAACTACAGACCAATCTCAAATCTCCCTTTCACAGGCAAGATCATTGAAAAAGTTTTTTTCAATCAGCTGGACAAGTTCTTAAGCTTGAATGGATACTTTGACAACTTTCAATCTGGTTTCCGACTGCATCACAGCACAGAGACAGCACTCATAAAGATAATAAATAATATTCGCCTTAACACAGATTCAGGTAAATTATCAGTGCTGGTTCTACTCGACCTCAGTGCTGCATTTGACACTGTCGATCACAACATTCTTCTTGACAGGCTCGAAAACTGGGTTGGGCTTTCTGGGATGGTCTTTAAATGGTTCAGGTCATACTTAGAAGGTTATTATGTGAGTATCGGTGACCATAAGTCTGAGTGGACATCCATGACATGCAGAGTCCCTCAAGGTTCAATACTTGCACCCCTCCTGTTCAACCTATATGTGACCCGTCACGGAAACCAGGGACACAAGTCGGCAGCACAACTATTGAGCAAACTGAGAAAGAAGCGTTTTTTTTTCAAAATTGGTGATTTTCGTTTTTTTGCAGAATCTGTTAGTTGAGATCACGAAGAAGCATCTTCGTGTTTTAGGTAGCAGTATTGGTTTATTTAAAAGCGTACATTTTGAGGTTGAAATCGGCTTGTTTTTCTGGGATTCTATCTCGCAGTAGGGGCGTGTCATTGTCTGTGTGTATTTCCATACTGGAATCGGATACGCCGGCTTTTGTTTCTTTTGTTATTACCGCCGCCCTCCAAGGGAAGCGTGGCTACTTAGTATGCAGCGCTCTGGCCGGCTCTAGCTGATATCAAAATTCAATGAAGATGGACGCCGCAAAGAATATCGCAGACGAGCTGAACCGTGGCCGTTACACCGAAAATGTTTTGAAGTACAACATACGGCTGGATTCTTTAGCTGCGGAAAAAAAGAGTGGCAGGACATGCAAATTATTGGACATTTAGAGGCAAACAGACGCATAGTAGTGCAAACTTCGGAGATGGTTACATCCACAAAGAAGACCCCGACAAAGAGAAAGTGTGCCCGAACAACTTATTTCATTGGAGGCAACGAGATCTTTTCTGTTTCTTATTGGGTGAGTTTCCATAAACATCAAAGCTTGTCGTTTTGTGTTCATTCTATGAACACGTAGGCTACACGTTATCTCATGTGTCTTTTGTTATTAGCTAGCTCAGGACTGTCGTTTTATTTGTAATCGTTAGCATCGTATCACTTGCCAAAAACCCCCATTACTATAATGGGCTTTTAGATGGTAATGTTAGCATCTACTATTAATTTGAATAACGCTTCAACTGCTTGAATTGACTGGTGTGAATGACTTAGCTGATGTAAACCTTAGCCTACTATTCTTGAATTGAATGTGACGCTAATAATTTTAGCCAGTTACTATTTAATATTCTTAACAAGGATTTACTAATGTAATAGTAAATGTATCAGATTAAATTCCTACGTAAGTAAAAGTATAAAGTATCCGTAGCCGTAAAATGTGCGTTATAAGTCAAAAGTAAAAGTTTTTATTGAAGAGTTTAATGTACAGGATTTTTTTAATCCTTTGACTCAAACCAGGTCTAACCACTAACTGAGGTCTAAACCAGGACTATACGGTTATCACAGAATCCTGTTCAAAAAGTCCTAATGTCAAAAAAGATAAATTACTGACATTTACAATGCACATTATCCTTTATTATTAATAATATGCGGTCCGATTTTTCCCGTTGCGTCTGTCGTTGCTATGCAACCATGCAGCTTTACAGGGGGGTATGGCTTATCTAAATGAGATGTAAATGAGCCCTTTTGTCACTCCCATCAGGTGAGAACAGGCGAGAACTGCAAAATTAGAGGTCATTTTCTGCCCTTTGAGCTTTTTTGAGTGCCTACCTTCAAATGGCCACAACTTCTCCAAATATTATCAGATTTCCCTGTGTTACACATCGTTGGAAAGCTTGGAGACTACACTTTCAGAATCTGTGAATAACTCAAAATGCCCCAGAACCGACTTGTGTCCCTACTTTCCGTGACTGGTCACATATATGCTGCCACTGAGCCAAATAATGAGAAAGAACCAAATTGCATACCACAGTTATGCAGATGACACCCAGATTTACCTAGCCCTATCACCTAACGACTACAGCCCCATTGACTCCCTGTGCCAATGTATTGATGAAATAAAAAATTGGATGTGCCTAAACTTCCTTCAGTTAAAGACAAAACTGAAGTCATTGCGTTTGGAAACAAAGATGAAGTTCTCTTCACTCTAGGGGTCAAACAACTAAAAATCAAGTCAGGAATCTTGGTGTGATTTTGGAGTCAGACCTGAGTTTCAGTAGCCATGTAAAGTCAATAACTAAATCAGCATATTATCATCTCAAAAATATTGCAAGAATTAGATGCTTTGTCTCCAGTCAAGACTTAGAGAAACTTGTTCATGCTTTCATCACCAGCAGGGTGGATTATTGCAATGGGCTCCTCACTGGTCTTCCCAAAAAGACCATAAGACAGCTGCAGCTCGTACAGAACGCTGCTGCCAGGATTCTGAGCAGAACCAGAAAACATGAACACATCACACCAGTCCTCAGGTCCTTGCACTGGCTTCCAGTTGCATTTAGAATTGATTTTAAAGTACTGTTACTTGTTTATAAATCACTCAATGGCCTAGGACCTCAATACATTGCAGATATGCTCATAGAATATAAACCTAACAGATCACTCAGATCATCAGGATCAAGTCATTTAGAAATATCAAGGGTTCACTCAAAGCAAGGAGAGTCTGCTTTTAGCTGTTACGCCAGCCGCAGCTGGAACCAGCTTCCAGAAGAGATCAGGTGTGCTCCAACAGTAGCCACATTCAAATCCAGACTCAGAACACATCTTTTTATCTATGCATTTGCTGATTGAGCACTGTGCTATGTCCGAACTGTTTGCACTTTATTTTATACGTATTATCTTTTTATTCTTTTAATTCCTTTTCCTGTTTTTATTTCATTTTTAATGTATTTTATATGTTTTATGTATCATCTTGTTAATCTGACTTTTAATGCATTTTAAATATTGCTGTCTGGTTGAAATAGCTGGGAGAATTAGGAAGAAAGTGATTAGGTTAAAATTTGGTAAATTTGGATAAGGGGACAAACCATGGGGAAATTTGAGCTGTAGTGCATGGTTAAGATATCTCTGGATTACAGTCAGGACACTTTCCAAAGGGGAAATTTGAACTGTGTTGCATAGATAAGATATCTCCGGAAGGGGGATTAGGGCTGTGTGGTGCAGTTTGAGGTGTCTTGGGAAACTTTGGGTAACGCTTTAGATTACAGCCCGGAAAGTACTGCATAATTACAACAAATTTACAGCGTAACTTTCGATAATTATATTGTACCTATAAAGTTAGTATGTGTAAGTATAGGGGAACAATATGTAAAATTTGGGGAATAAAGGGGTAATAACCAGGAAAATAACAAATGTTTTATACTGTAAGTATTTTAGAACTAAGGGGTACTTATACTGTTATGATAGACAACAATCTTACATTTGGGAGCAATTTAGCAAGAAAATGCACTGATAAAGTTAAGGAAAATAGATAGAACTATTGCAATCTTTATTAATACATGGGGAAATATGCTTTTGTTTCATGTTGTTACAGGGTAATTATGACATTGCGGGCCGTAAATCGAAGTGGAGCTTGTTACCCTCTTATTTCATGTAGTTACAGGGTAAATATGACATTACGGGCCGTAAATGAAAGTGGAGCTTGTTACCCTCTTATTTCATGCAGTTACAAGGTAAGTAGGCCCTAATTAAAAAAACACAAACAATCTGATATCACTTACTCTGAAACCTTTATTTGAAAAACAACTTTATTAAAAACAGTCCTACAACACTTATTATTCATTTATTATTTTTTTTAAATCAACTTTAAATTTCAAATTCTAAAGTCCTGACAGTAAGTTTTTGGTTGTTGTTGTTTCTTGCTTGTTGTTGTTTCTTGCTTGGCTTCCTCCTGCTCTTGTTTCTCAACTGATGAATCTTAAGAAGGAATCCCATTGCTATTCTGTATTATAAGAAAATACAGTAACAGTTACACACAGAGATTTTCTCATCGTTTAGGCTATTCATCTTTTCGCTTCCAACCAGCTGTCACCAGCGCCTGCATGAGAGTCGACTTTGCGTTCAACGAAGCATATTGTAATGAGCAACGTGAATCTTTCATGACGTTCTCGCGGGAGATTCATGTGAAACTCGCGTGAGAACTGCCATCTCTGTTATTCTGTCTCGTTTGTTTCTCATTATCATTATCTGTTATTCTGTGTATTTAGTTGTGAGCATTAATAAAAAAAATATAATAAAAAAAAACTGACGACATCCGACTTCCTCGTGACTTTTCGCGGGAGTCTCTCGGCACGCTTACGTCACGCTTCAAGTTACGTCAAGCATGAACTCTCAACCCTCACATGCACGCGCAGGAGACAGTTGGTCGAAAGTTTAACATTTTAAAATATTTGGTATTTTTCTGAAAAATACGTATCGTTTCATTTCAGAAGACATCGATTCATCCATTGGGGTCATATGGATTGCTGTAGTTATTGCTGTATGTGCTGTTGATGCTTCGACTTTTAGAAACACTTGAGCTTGCATTATAAAGCGTAGCCAGATGATTTATGTTTTTCTTTAAAACCTTTTTGTGTTCATCTTAAGAAGGAAAGTCGTATACATCTCAGATGGCATGAGGGTAAAAGATGAGCACATGATGAGTAAACGGTGAGCACATTTCCGGGTGTACTGTTTTTTTTTAATATAGAATAGCAAATGGGATTCCCTCAAGATTCATCAGTGGAAAGAAAGAAAAAGAAGAAGAGGAACAAGAGGAGGAGGTAGTCAAGCAAGAGAAACAAATGAGAAGTTTTGTAACTTTAAATCTGTTTTGAAATTTGAAAAAAGTTTTCCAAGTGATATCAGATTGTTTGCACTTTTTTTATTATTATTATTTACCCTGTAACTGCATGAAATAAGAGGGTAACAAGCTCCACTTCAATTTATGGCCCGTAATGTCATATTTACCCTGTAACTACACGAAATAAGAGGGTAACAAGCTCCACTTCAGTTTACGGCCCGTAATGTCATATTTACCCTGTAACTACACGAAATAAGAGGGTAACAAGCTCCACTTCAATTTACGGCCCGTAATGTCATATTTACCCTGTAACTACACGAAATAAGAGGGTAACAAGCTCCACTTCAATTTACGGCCTGTAATGTCATATTTACCCTGTAACTACACGAAATAAGAGGGTAACAAGCTCCACTTCAATTTACGGCCCGTAATGTCATATTTACCCTGTAACTACACTAAATAAGAGGGTAACAAGCTCCACTTCAATTTACGGCCCGTAATGAAATATTTACCCTGTAACTACATGAAACAAAAGCATATTTCCCCATGTATTAATAAAGATTGCAATAGTTCTTTCTACTTTCCTTAACTTTATCAGTGCATTTTCTCGCTAAATTGTTCCCAAATGTAAGATTGTTGTCTATCATAACAGTACAAGTACCCCTTAGTTCTAAAATACTTACAGTATAAATAATTTGATATTTTCCTTGTTGTTACCCCTTTATTCCTTTACATATTACACATTGTTCCCCTATACTTACATGTACTTACTGTATAAGTACACTATAATTATCAAAGCTTACGCTATAAATTTGTTGTAATTACGCAGTACTTTCCGGGCTGTAATCTAAAGCGTTACCAAACTTTGTTTATCAGTTTGAAGTGCCTTAACAGGTAGCAGTCCTGTCGTGTGAGGAACATCCATTCAGATCCGCTCTGATGGATAGATCCGTTTAGATACACTCTGACGGACAACAACAACAACAACAAAAAACTCCCTAAGACTTCCTAGCTCTTCCATCCAGATAGCAAAATTCTCTGTTTTTACTGTTATTTCTATTCCTTATGTTCTATTTTTATTATTCTTCTTTATGTAAAGCACTTTGAATTACCATTGTGTATGAAATGTGCTATACAAATAAAATTGCCTTGCCTTGCCTTGCTGAGCCAGGATGAAAATCAATTCAGCCAAGTCCCGTAGTCTCTCTATCCGCAAGGGAAGGCGAGTGTACACAATTTCTTTCCAAGAGGCAGGGGAAAGAATTCCAGTGCTCTCTGAACAACCAGTAAGAGCCTGTAAGAGTAATTAGCTGAGCTCACTGTACAAAATTCCCTAGCTGTCACTAGAGGGCAGCCCAATATTATACATTATACTGTAGAAATTTCCTTATCACGTATGCACGAGTTATACTTGTTCAGACTTGTGCAGTAGCCGAGTTATACGAAGATTCCTGGCTTCATTTATTCCTTGAAAATCTGCTTTTCCTTGTGTGGTATTGCTGTGCGTTAATAACTCTGTAAGTAACAACATTTATTATTATTTTTAGATATGTTTGAGAGTGTTTTATAGCATAATTGAGTTAATTTTACCTCAGAATTATTAATGCGTCACTATCAGAGGTGTCAAGAAACGAAGTACAAATACTTCGTTACCTTACTTAAGTAGAAATTTCGGGTATCTATACTTTACTGGAGTAATTATTTTTCAGACGACTTTTTACTCCTACTCCTTACATTTTCACGCAATTATCTGTACTTTCTACTCCTTACATTTTAAAAATAGCCTCGTTACTCCTATTTCATTCCGGCTTGAAAAAAAAAAACTATCCAGATAAATCGCGCCATCCGGATAGTGTGAATTTGATTGTGGTTGGATGAGAAGTATAAACATTTACCATTCTGACACCCTATTGGTTTGTACGCGATCCATCACACCTGCACATGACACAAATCACGTCACACTCCAGCAAGGTGGACAGTGTTGGGAGTCATTACTCAAAAAAGATTATTTCTTAAAAGTTATTATTTATCCACTACTGGCTCATTTAGGCTATCAAACGCTTTCTCTTCGTCCTCCGCAAATTGAATAAATTAGCGTATAGACCGTTTTTTTTATTTTTTTTAGCGCGACCCTTTTTATTTATGTGACCCATAGTCATACAACCAATCTTTAAAACGAAACTGAAGGTAAACCTGCGTTGCTCTCATGGTGTTACACCTCTCTCTTTCGGTGAAGACGAGCAGTGCTCTTGCTGAATGGCACGGATTGCACTACGGACTATTTTACCTTTTATGTATATATATTTTTTAAAAACTGTATTTTATTTTTTATAACGAACAAGCTGCGATGTCACATTTCCAGTGCTTTGTTGTGTTCGCGTGAGGCGCGTGTAAAGTATTTTTGTTGAAGCACAATGTCATTTTGACCATAATAATGTACTAAATCTAACTCGTATAAATATTACAGTAGTACAGAAAAATACTGTACATACATTTATAGATAAAATCGAGTTTCGAGCCTCCTGTACCCATTCTGTGACGTCAAACAACTTCCCTGTGCAAAGGATCATGGGGGCCCGAAGTGTCCATCAGTTGTACCCTTCGAAATCCTTCATTCCGAAGGGCTCTTTAAAGTGGCCAGTTTTGAGCACTTCGGTTTGGAACAACCCTTCAATATGGCGGCCATGATTGTTTTCACTCCGAAGTGCTCCTCAGAGGGCGATATATCCCGTTTGGAACGCACCGAGAGTTTGATGCCGTTTGTTGGATGCTCAGACGACCAAACAAACGCGATTAAACATGTTTAGTCTGGTAAAAACAGACTCCGACCAATGCCAACAGGGTTATCCCACCTATCCAACAAACTCCAACAGACGAGTGCGGTGTGAACTGAAACAGCTGAAAACTACCCGCATTTGGCAAGTTGGCGGGTGTTAATGTCAAGCCCTGATTGTTACTAAGCCTGCCCTGGGTACACCAAAACTACCCGCATTTTTCTTGTCCGCTGCCCTCACAGATTCCTGCAGTTAAGTTTGGATGTACATTTACATTCCAATAAAGGTTATTGATGACATTTTGAGGAGGTGGATTGCACAATAGACCCCTGTGGCGTGGCCTAAGCTTTTGTCCTTAATGGCATTTTTTTTCCTTACATTACTTTTACTTTTATGCTTTAAGTAGTTTTGAAACCAGTACTTTTACACTTTTACTTGAGTAAAAAGCTTGAGTTGATACTTCAACTTCTACAGAAGTATTTTTAAACACTAGTATCTATAATTCTACTTGAGTGTTGAATGTGAATACTTTTGACACCACTGGTCACTATACGCGCAATGACGGCAATACTCATATATTCGACGAATGATCTAGTTATTGGTTATCTAAGATGTTTATTCGTGTGTGAAAGGGAGTTGCTTGTTATGTATGTTGATGATGAGAATATTTATCCAATGTTTGATCGGCATTTAAGTAATAATATAAAGAGCGCATGGAAGTGCTAGAGGAGCGCACACACTTTGTAATTTGACACCGCTTGTTAGCAGCGGCAGTTCTGTCTGTTTAATATAGCTGCGTATAGCACTCATACATTACAATAAGCTCTGGTTTACTGTTACATTATATTATTTTAATTTATCAGTGTATAGTTATACAGTTCTAATCTCTTTATTTTCGGTCATGTCATATATCCTGTATATTTACTATCCTCATTTTGTTTTCTCACAGAAACCACATTGATGTGCATACCCACACAATAAATATTAATATCAACCACATTCATTCTGGAGTAGCTGCAATTCTTTCTGACCAAAGAATTAGGCAAGTGGTGTCCCAACCATTTAACTGCACACAGAATATCTCACAAGTTGGTCATTCGAGCCGGATCGGGACATCAGATGCGCTATGGCTACATCCAGAGATTACCTACTTGGAGGATTATGTGCTTGATTATCCACCTCCATGGCATGATCATCCTTCACCAGCAGATGGCGTTCAAGGAATGCAAGCCAGGACCCTTATAGGGGCTATATTACTCCTGCTCACAGGGACAGAGATTTAGAAAGTGCAAAGCTGCATCACGTGGAAAGAGTTAAGCAGTGAGATGAGAGGACTTCAAATCAGAATGGACAGTGCTAGACAGGCCTCCTTTCCATCTAGAACTCCTGTTTATGGACATTACCAGAGTCTTTCTCGCCTTGAACTGAGTAACTCTGCATTAGAGCCGCCTGTGACTGTAACCTCATCCCCACACTATGAGGAATCACTCTATCACGAGCCCCCTCTGCAGCAGCGGTCACAATCAAGCACGCAGCCACCCAATTTAGCTCGTGTATCTTCTCTGCCAGGGCCACAGCCTCAGAGACCATTTGCTGAACTGCGACAGTCAGATTCATGGCCCCCCACAGCTGCTCAGCCTGTTCAGCCTGCCTATTCTCTGGTACAGCCACAACATCAGCCATCTCCGGTGCAGTCTGCACCAGCCCGCATGCAGTCACTGCATCAATCAGCCACTGTACAGCCTGCCCATTCTTATGTTCAACCCCAACGTCAACCAGTTGCTGTACAATCTGCGCCAGCCTCATTGCAGCCACAGTAGCCGCAGATGGTGCCAGCTCCAGTTCAGCCTGTGCCAGCGCAACCAGCGATGCATCCCCAACAACCTTATCTACCACTATCTCTCCCTCCACCTCCTTGGCCTGGACCACAATCACAGACTTATTATCCTGTCAACTAGCTATTTGTCGGAGAGGTCGCAAAGAGTTTATTTTAATGGTGTATTATCTGGTAGCAAGTCCCTGGAGTGTGGTGTTCCTCAAGGTAGTTGCCTTGGACCTTTATTATTTTCAATTTTCATAAATGATATGCCATATATACTCAGTAAAGCTAAGTTGACTATGTTTGCTGATGATTCTACTCTTTATTATGCAGCCTCTACATGTTCAGAGCTTAATCATGTTCTGTCTTGTGAGATTAGCAAATTGTATAATTGGATCAAAACAAATAAACTTGTTCTAAATATTTCAAAAACTGTGAGTATAATATTTGGTTCTAAGTATAGATTATCTGATAATCCTAAAATTAATTTACAAGTAAATAGTCAAAATGTATAGCAAGTAAAAAAGGTGAAGCTTCTTGGTCTTTGGCTTGATTCTACATTATCATGGTCTGATCACATTAATAAAGTTGTGGCTAAAATGGGTAGAGCTGTGGCAGTAACGCGTAAATGTGCACATTTTTTAAATTCACAGTTGTTTAGCCGGGTTGTTTGTACATTGGTTTTGTGTCATTTAGATTATTGTTCTGTTGTATGGTCTGCTGCATCTAGTAGTCATTTAAAAAAATTACAAGTGGCTCAAAACAAGGCTGCAAGGCTTGTTCTAAGGTGTTCTTTGAGAACTAGTGTAGTAGAGATGCATGAACGTCTTGCTTGGCTGATGATTAAGCATAGACTATCTGTCAATATGTTGGTATACTTTCATAGAATCATTAACACTCAGACTCCTACATTTTTTTATGACAAAATAATATATTATTCTGATATGCATTTACATTGTACAAGAGGGGCGAATAGTGGACAGATTTTTTTACCCCTACCTAAATCGGACTCTATGAAGAGAACTGTGATGTACAGGTCAATTGTGTTATGGAATAATCTTCCAGTTGAGGTTCGTGAAATCAAGGGAAAAACTGGTTTTAAAAAAAGACTAAGATTGTATTTGTTTTCAACATCATAATATTGTTTGGATTGGTTGAGTAAGGCTGGATTGTGTGCTATGTTGTGTGGTATGTATGTATGTAGTAATTGTGATTGTAATTATTGGATGTTGTATGTATTGTTTGGACCCCAGGAAGACTAGCTGTTGTTTCGGCATCAGCTAATGGGGATCCTTTTCAAATAAACAAATAAATAAACAACTCTGTGATGCCTGGACTGATAGAAATGGCCATCGCTTCATCCTATGGTATACCCAAACCAAAGCTGGCAGTCTTCTCCTCAGGGAAAGAGAGTGATTTCCTTATGCTCAAGAAAGGACTGGACAGTATCCTTAGCCCACACAGACATTTAACTGAGGACTATAAATATCAAGTGCTCTTGGATCATTTACATCTTCCCGCTGCTTACCAGGTTGCTAAGAGGTATGTCAACAGCCCATTTCCTTACTCCAGTGCTATGCAGGCTCTCGAACAGAGATACGGTCAACCCAGACAGTTAATTCAGAGCGAGCTAAGAGCTATCCTCAATGCACCAGCTATTCGACCAGGTGATGCACAAGGATTTGAGGACTTTGCGGCAGCTGTTAACACACTGGTGGGCATGTTGAACACAATGGATAGTCCCTCTAGATATGAACTGCAGTGTGGTTCTCACGTGGACACTCTACTGACCAAACTGCCTGTCAGCTATAGAGACTCATTCATAGAATACTGTCTCAACCAGCACATTATTGTGAGTGGTAGTTCCAGGACCTACACATTGCCAGAATTTGCAGAGTGGTTAGAAAGGAAGTCTCAGGTCATTCAGATGTAACGGGTCCAGTGCATACAGAACCTTTTCGGCGAGAGCAGAAATCTGTTTCTCATCCCAAAGCCAAGGCTGCCACAATTCTCACTGGCAGTGAAGAACCTAAAGCCATCAATTTGCCCTCCAGCTCCCCCACAGTCGCTAAAATGGCAGCTACAGCTAAAAAGCAGGATCATTTTAAGCCTTTCTGTCCATACTGCAACAACCATGAACACTACCTCAATGCATGTGCAGCTTTTTGCAAGTTGAACCACACTCAAAGAGGAAGCTGGATTAAGGAGCACAATAAATGTTGGAGGTGTGGACAAGGTTGCAAACAAGAAAGCTGCACGCTCAAGAAAACTTGCTCTAACTGTTGAGGACAGCACCTATCTGTTGTACATGAAGTTGCAGTTACTGCGGAAAACCAAAGCATACTCACATTGAGCACAACCACTTCTCAGGTTTACTTGGATCAGGCCAGTCATTCAGGCAGAGTGATGCTGAAAGTTGTCCCAGTAAGACTTTGCAGTGGTAAAAGGTTCCTGGACACCCATGTCATGACAGAATGCAGGAAGCAAAAGCAAGTTAACACGTTTATTGATATATAAAAAAACAAAGTCACTGAACAAAGGAAGACGGGTGGCGCAGGGACTGAGATGGTCAGAGTGGAACAAAGTGAGTCGGTGTGCCAATTACGCTGGTGATGATGACGGCTGAATCCAGACATAGAACGAAATCCACGAAGACACCAAACAGGAACAGGAAGCACAAGACTGGAATGCCAAACAGGAACGGGATGGGACACACAGCACAGAGACAGAAACCACGTCCGTCGGGAGGCCATGTAAGCGAAAGACGTGATTGACAACTATCAACGCTGTCTCCTTGGCTGAGGGTAATTTGGGCAAGGGGATGAAATGAGCCGCCTTCGAGAATCGGTCCACCACGGTTAAAACTACCATGTAACCTTGAGGCATAGAGCACAGAGACATAGAACAACGATCTGACAAAGGAGATGAGAAATGAGTGAGCATATAAAGGGTGAGTGAATGAGCTGCAGCTGGTGCTGTGATGAGTGTCAGCCGGAAGTGCTGATCATCCATGTGGCTCGGGCACGCCCACTAACCGTGACAACCCATGCGGTGTTGGACGATGGGTCTGAAAGAACGATCATCTTGCCAGCAGCAGTCTGGCTCTGAAGAAAATGTGACTCTTCGAACGATAAGACATGAACTTGTTCAACTAAGAGGAAGCACAGCAGTGAGCTGAGCAGCTGAGCTGAGCAGTCTTGTCCTGTGGATGCACTGAAGAGGAGATATGGACACCTGCACAGGCCTGTGTCAACAATTGGGGAAAGCTCAATGAGAAATGTCTATCGCATCCTGGCAAGCCAGTATGACCTACTCGGATACATCATCCCTTTTACCACCAGGGCCAAAATCATGGTACAAACACTATGGAAGAGGGTTGGAGGTTGGGATGAACCACTACCAACTGACCTCTTCTCAGAATGGCATTCTTGGGAAGAAGAGCTTCCTAATTTACAGAGAATAATACTGCCTAGGTGTTACACACCAGCATGCAACAACACCTCCTCCATTATCGATATGCATGTCTTCTGTGATGCCTCAGAGAAGGCATATGGCTCTGTAGCTTATTTACAGGTGGAAACAGGTGAGGATATCCAGGTTGCATTCATCATGGCAAGGTCAAAGGTGGCACCCAAAAAGCAACTCTCCATGCCACGCCTTGAACTCTGTGCAGCATTGTCTGGAGCTCAGCTTGCCAAAACACTTAACTCTGAACTTACACTTAACATCAGACAGACAGTCATGTGGTCAGACTCAATAACCGTATTACATTGGATACAGTCTGAGTCGTGCACGCGAGTCGCAGAGATCCAAGACCTTGTGGGGCATGATAATTGGAAATATGTAGACTCTGATAACAATCCCGCTGATGATATCACCCGGGGTAAGTCCCTCATGGATCTGTCCCAGCCTTGCAGATGGAATCAAGATCCAGCATTTCTACGCTAATCTCCAGACCACTGGCCAATCCACCCTTCAGTGCTAATTGAAGATTCAGAAGAACTCAATAAATCATAATTTTGTGGTAACGTCTCAATCAGTCACACTTCTTTACCTAATGTAGATGATTGAAAATCTTGGGACAGCCTCATCCTGACCACATATCAGTCTATGCATTGGGTGGCAGCCCCCCATTTGTCTGCCACAGAACGCAAAGAGACTGAAACTGCTGTACTCAGACGTGCACAGAATGAAAGTTTCCCTGATGAAGTGCGCACCCTTAAAGCCAGTAAACCTGTGCATTCAAGTAGCCGATTGAAGTCTCTTGCTCCAGCATTAGACCCCGATCTTGGTCTGATTAGAGTTGGTGGTAGATTACGCAAAGCTGCAATCTTGCCAGAGGATGCGCTTCACCCTATTGTACTGGCACCAGAACACCCCATAACAAAACTGTTAATTCAAGACTTTGATAACCGCCTAATGCATGCAGGTCCTGAAAGAGTATTTGCAGAGTTAAGACGAACTTAGAGTTCTCAGAGGCCATCAAGCAATCAAAAAGCACCAGAGACAATGCACGGAATGTAGGAAATGGCGTAGCAAGCCTGTTGTACCAAAAAGGGGAGACCTGCCAGCTTCTCATCTGAGGATAAACCAGCCTCCATTCTGGTTGACAGGGGTGGACTGTTTTGGCCCCTAAATGGTTAAAATTGGCAGACGGCAGGAAAAGAGATGGGGCAAAATATTTAAATGTCTCACTACAAGATGCATACATCTTGACTTGTTATGTAGCATGGATGCAGATTCCTTTTTATTAGCCCTTAGACGCTTCATAGCAAGGAGAGGAAAGCCCTTTGAGCTCATCTGTGACAGAGGTGCCAACCTTAGGGGGGAGAATGTGAGCTTTCTTAAGCCTTTACCAAAATGGAACCATCCCTTCAAGAGCAACTAGCAAAACAAAAGATTGCCTTTCAATTCAATCCACCTCATGCACCGCATTTCAGTGGAGCATGGGAGAGGGAAATTAAATCTGTTAAGTCTTCACTCCAAGTTGTTCTAAAGGATCACACTGTCCCAGAGGAGGCCCTCATCACAGTGTTGACTGAAGTGGAAGGCATCCTAAATTCAAAACCACTGGGGTACGTGTCCTCTGATATAGCAGATCCAGACCCTATTACCCCCAATTTGTTGCTTATGGGGCGGCGGGACGCTTCCCTACCTCAGGCTGTGTATGGGCCCAGTAATCTACTTGGATGGCGTCGCTACAGACACAGTCAAGTGATTGCCGATCACTTCTGGACTCAGTTCCTCAGAAACTACCTACCCAGTCTTCAGCTTTGACAGAAGTGGCAGGACATCACATCAAACCTAGCAGCCGATCAGGTAGAATTGATTGCGGACTCTCAACTTCCCAGAGCCCAGTGGCCAGTCAGTAAGGTAACCAGAGTCCTACCAAGCGACGACGGTGCCATTAGAGCTGCAGAAGTGGACATCAAGGGCAATACATCTAAGATGTTTATTCGTGTGTGAAAGGGAGTTGCTTGTTATGTATGTTGATGATGAGAATATTTATCCAATGTTTGATCGGCATTTAAGTAATAATATAAAGAGCGCATGGAAGTGCTAGAGCAGCGCACACACTTTGTAATCTGACACCGCTTGTTAGCAGCGGCAGCTCAGTCTGTTTAATATAGCTGCGTATAGTGCTCATACATTACAATAAGCTCTGGTTTACTGTTACATTATATTATTTTAATTTATCAGTGTATACAGTTCTAATCTCTGTATTTTCGGTCATGTCATATTATCCTGTATATTTATTATCCTCATTTTGTTTTCTCACAGAAACCACACTGATGTGCGTACCCACACAATAAATATTAATATCAACCACATTCATTCTGGAGTAGCTGCTGTTCTTTCTGACCGAAGAATTAGGCCAGTGGTGTCCCAACCATTTAACTGCACACAGAATATCTCACACTCACAGATAAGCATATGGCAACCACAGTTACTGAATGAATGAATGAATGGCATATTTATTTAGCGCATTTCCTATGTATAACTGTACACCCAAAGCGCTTTACAATCATATCAGGGGGTCTGTCCTTAACCTCCACCAGTGTGCAGCATCCACTTGGATGATGTGACGGCAGCCACAGTACAACGGCGCCAGTGAGCTCCGGGAGCATAAAAGGAGGAGCGACGACAGTGAAGGACGAGAGAGGACCAGGCCTGGACTTTACGTTATGTTTTATTATGTTTGTGTGGCCGGCAGACGTCCGCGAGGGTCTGCTGGCATAACTTTTGTTTTGTATTTGTTTATTTTGAAATTAAAATTTGTTTGAACGTTCGCCGGTTCCCACCTCCTTCTTCCCGTATATACGAACTGTGTTACATTGGTGCCGAAACCCGGGAGGAAGGAGGGACATGCTGTCGGAGAGCCCTCGCTGCTGAGGGGGATCACGGTGCTGCGGAGTTCGGGCAGCGCGGGAGTGGGAAGACCGCGAGAGGCTGCCCGAGGTGGTGGTGCTGGAGCATAGTGACCGGTGGGACGAAGAAGCTCGGTGCCGTGCCCCTGGGATGAGGTGGGGTGGCTGCCGTCCAGGAGGGAGCGGAGGAGTCGGCGCCGTCTGCCGTGGGCCGGAGCCTGCTACCGTCCGCCATAAAGGGGAGGAGCAGGGGACGGGGGACTCGCTGCCGGCTGCCCTCAGTCAGAGGAGCCATCACCGGCCGCCAGGGGGCAGAGGAGGATCGAGCCGTCCACGGAGCGTCCAGTACCATCGCATGGCATCGCTAGGGAAAAGCTTCTCGGCTGGCTGAGGACCTAGCGGCAGTGTGTCTGGGAACTGGACCAAGAATTATTATTTTTTTCTCTTTTTCCTCTCTCCCCTCTATCGTCCTGTCGTTCCCCTTGCTTCCGTCTCCTTTCTCTCGTCTCGTCTGTCCTTACCCCCAGGTGCTGCGGCCGCCGAGACAGGCCCCGGGGGGAGTAGAGCGCAGTCTCGGGAGTACCCCCCGGCCTGCGAGGGGCGATGGGGGTATGTGACGAGCAGGGCGGGCGAGAGCCGTGAGGTTACGGCACGAGGCCGGTGACGCAAGTGATAACGAGCATCACCTGCGAGGCGCGCCGGCCTCGAGTCTCTCACGGAGGAGCTCCGGGAGCATAAAAGGAGGAGCGACGACAGTGAAGGACCAGAGAGGACCAGGCCTGGACTTTACGTTATGTTTTATTATGTTTTATTATGTTTGTGTGGCCGGCAGACGTCCGCAAGGGTCTGCCGGCATAACTTTCGTTTTGTATTTGTTTATTTTGAAATTAAAATTTATGTTGAATGTTCGCCGGTTCCCGCCTCCTTCTTCCCGTATTTACGAACTGTGTTACAGCGAGAAACAAGGATTGTGTGTTCTGCAATGAGAGTTGGAGGTAAATACATAACTTTTCAATGTGCTGCTGTTGCGGATGGTCAAGCAAATGTTTGTGCTTTGTTTCTGTTTGATAGAATTGTAATGTTTATCTGAAACAAAGCAATTCTTGCTGATATTGTGGTCTATAACTCCTCCCCGAACTCCCCGCTGCTCTGTATCTTGCTCTCTCATTGGCTGTCGGTCATCGCCGATGTAGTTTTCAGTCAGAACACTTTTAACACAGCAGGATTTTGAATTACTGACAGGTCCAGATATTTAGCATGCCAAATACTCGCGACTCGTCGGCGATTCTCTCAGATCGCGTCTTTGCTCATTCACACTGCGTGATTGTCACTCGCGTGAACGAGCACTGATTTGCCTGTGATTTCGGGCATTTGTCAGCGATTTCTCAAAACCTGTCGGCGAGCCAAAATCGGGGCTAAAATCGTGCAGTCTGAACTCGGCTTTAGCTTCAGTGGGAAACCAGTCTTGGGCTACAGGGTGATATGGCTGCTGCTCTGATGAAAGATGGCCTTTAGAGAACTGATCAGAGCTGCCTCCCTGAACATCTTAGTTTGGCACACAGGTGGATCATTTCCTTGTTGTACTCGCACATAGCTTTAATATGTGCATGTTTTTTTTGTTTAGTTTTTTTGTTAACTAAATGTTAAAAGATGAACTATAGGAAAATAGCCAGCATCTGCTTTTTATTTGTCTCAGTGTGCACACTTTTCTAGAATAATTTTTTTTTGTTTTGTTAACAAAATGTGTATTAAGTTCTTAAGTTAAAGAAGTCAGAGATCGGTTAAGAGGCTAGTTTGCTAACTTGAACTGTCTGAAAAAGCCAGCATCTGCTGTTCTTTTCTCTCAGTGTGAGTGTGCACATTTTATAACATTTATGGTTTTTGTTTTGTTGACTAAATGTGTATTACCAGCGTTTGCTTAAAACCTGTTAACCTGCAGGAGGACACCTGGCACACTCTTTGATTACAAACTGCTACAAATTCACGTTAATTTTAAGGTGTGTTGATGCTGGAGCTGTTACCGTAGAGTTTGCTGACCACTGTAGTGGAGCCATCCTTGGTCTTGACAGTGTGGATCAAAACATATTCATCATATTTCACATCAACAAAAGTTATGTTGTAAGTCTTCCAGCCTGTGGAACAAACATTTTTCATTTGAGTCCAGTATAAACCACTATACTGTATTTCATGTCTAGGTGATCATATCTTCCTTACGTTTACTGTGGAAGCTGAATATTCCAGGAAAATCTAACTTATTAACGAATTGGTTCATCCTCCAGCATGTTCCATCAGGACTGGAAAAACAAGTAAAATCTTGCATTATCTAACATGGGAAAGTTTCATTCATTCTTATTCTTTGTAATCAGTTTATCTTACTTGAGACTAGAATATGCCATCTCCAGATCTCCTTCATCAGTTGGAGTCAGCATGGCGACTCCCATCTTCAAGTCTGCCTTACAGGTAACAAACCACTCATCACTGGTGGCAATACCAATCAGGTACCATTTCCCAGCCATCTATATGAAGGACACACACATCAACATTTTCCAAAGGATATTCTGGTCTCTAAATATAGTTCATGTCCCTGCATCATTACAAATCTGTGGGATACACATATAGGCTATATATATAGATTCCTCCTCTCATCAGCATCTTGCAGTCTTACCCTCTTGATGTTAAAGTCAGGCTGTGGCGTGACACCAGAACTAACGGCAAGGGCACAGAGCAAAACTCCCAGCAATCCCAGCATGGTGGTTGGCATGGCTACTGCAGAGGGAATCTTGGTCTGGGGTGAATTCTGAGTCTAACAACATGCTCTTATATAGCACAGCCCTACGTTACATAAATACATGCCCTTTACACACACACACACACACACACACACACTCCCACAACCACACATACACACACCAGAATGCACTTCAACATAATATTTAACCAGTGTTGGGAAGTTTACTTTGAAAATGTAATAGGTTACAGATTACAAGTTACCCTATTTAAAATAGTATCATTACCATTTCAATTACTTTATTAAAGTAATGTAACTGATTACATTTGATAATTTTTATAAACAAATGCTTTCAACTGTTAATCATTTTCAAACATTTAAACCAGGCGGGTTAACCTAACAGTAGTACTCAACACTGATTACTGTCAGACTTTTAAAATTCTTCATCACTTATAATCATTTAATTTTAAAGCACAGCCACCACAAAATTAGACTTTAGCACCTCTTTTTACTTTGAGATCGTTCTGAGGTTAAATACAGATTAAAATCATAACAAGAAATTGCTTAATATCTATGATACTGTTTTTGAAATCAAATCTTTGCATAGCTATGACAAGAAACACTGGAATCTAACAATGCCTTGGATAAACATTTAATCTTAAAAATAAAGCATATACATAAACTCAAATAGGAAATAAATCTGTTATTGAATACAAGTGTCCTGTTCTGTGTCCTAAACTCCTGAAACATTAGTGTCTCATATTTTGGAGCAGTCAGTGCAATTTGGGAAAGAAATCAATTAAACAAATAAATATTATTCAACATATCCTAGCTGTAGATACAAAGTCCTAGATTAACTTCACTGAACTCATCACAGAAGTCAGTCAAAAAATTTGTAAACAAGTACGAGTTTAATCAAAACACAAAAATATACAAAAATCCTGTTGGTTCTTGTATCCAATGATATTACACTTGTTAAACCTTTATCTTGTCTCTCCTTAAATGTTTAAACACAAGTTGTATCCATAAATGACAGCAAAACGGTAAGAAAACAGTTTCTCCCTTTTTTCCCTGCCTGAACCTTTTCAATCTTGCATAACAACAAGCAGAAAACATAGGAAATAATACTGAAATATATATAGGAAATATCAGAATTGCCTCACAGAAAGTTACAAAAAATGATACTTAAAGTTATTACTTGCAAATCAACACTCTAAGCAAACAATAATAATATACAAATTATTGACATGTTAAATTGGCTCTAACATACCAGCCCCTAATTGTCTTTGTTCAACAAAACAATTACCAACATATTTATACCAAAGAGCCAAACAAATTTCTTAAAGATAACATTTAGTCTTCTTGACTGAATCTCAACAGGAATCTCAACAGGTCTTTGCCTTTAGCAGGAACTCTGATCTGATGAAACATCCCTTACACATCTGCTGCAAGGGCTATTGGCTTATGTCTGAATCTCATCAGCACACCAATGAGAGAAGTATTCAATTTGTGTCCTTATAACAGTTGAAAGTTTAGTAATTTTCCTTGGTAGGTAGCTGCTTATTCAAACACAACTCGAAGTTTGTGTTTTTGTGGGTGATACACCCTGTGGTGTGGGATGTACCAGATTCTGAAAGGTTTTGCTTCAATTTCATTTTCAGGGATTTTTTCAGCATGACCTTTGAGTAACATGTCCTCCATGATACTACAATATTCCTAGTGGAAAGCTGAATTTCTTTGGAATTTCTTTTTCAGAAATAATTCACGCAGAGAAGTAACAACAAGCGCTACATCCTTTTTCTTCAATGGAAGCTCAATGCGGTGATGTCCATCAACAAGCTTGATGGACTGTGATACAGACTGTGATTAGGATAGGCAGCATCCTCTAGACCTTTCCTATTTTTCTGCTTGCTTACACGCAGGTAAATAATAACTCATTTGTGTTACGGTACAGAGGGGTCAGACACAGAGAGGTAAGTATAAGCAGTCTTTATTTGAACCAGGAGAGTTTAACTGAAGTGTGGAGGTGGAGTGAATGAAGGGAGGCTGATGATAAAGGGTATTGGAGATAGTTACTGTCCTTTCCGTTTTCAGAAGAATGATCCTTATGGAGACGCTGGAGCTGGAGATCGCTGGAGGTGACGGAACACACACACACAGACGATGAACACACTGGGAGAACGGGAAACACTGGAGACAGGTAAGATGAGTTCAAGGAGTCCTTTAGAGGTAAGCATCAACATGAGTATCTGCGAACGAGACCGGACATGGAGTGCTGTGTGTGCGTGTTATTTATGGTGGTGTTGATAAGTGGTGTAATGACGTGCAGGTGGCGGTGATCAGTACTCTGGTGATTGAGTGCGCTGTGATTGGTGGATGTTGGAGCCTGACGTGTCTGTGACAGTACCCCCCCCTCCACGGCCCGCTCCTGAGGGCCGAGGACCCCGACGTCGTGGTGGTCGTCCTCTTCCACGTGGGGCAGGTCGGTTAGGGTGGCTCTCGTGAAAGGTCTGAAGCAGATTAGGATCAAGAATGTCGTTTCTTGGCACCCAGGAACGTTCTTCAGGGCCATAGCCTTCCCAGTCCACGAGATATTCCAGTTGACCACCACGCCGTCGGGAGTCCAAGATCTCGTGAACCTCGTATGCTGCGCCGTCCTCCAGGATGAGTGGAAGGGGGTTCTCGGCGACTGCCACGTCAGGCCCTGTGGGAACAGAAACAGAGGGATGGTAAGGCTTGAGCAGTGAAACGTGGAAAGTGGGGTGAATACGATACTCAGGAGGGAGTTGGAGTTGGTAGGTGACCGGGTTGATCTGCTTACTGATGGGGAACGGGCCAATGAACCTGGGACTCAGCTTCTTGCAGGGCAGACGCAGTCTGATGTCGCGAGTAGACAGCCATACCTCCTGTCCGGGCTGGTAGACTGGAGTGTCGGAACGTCGGAGGTCGGCTGTCATCCTGCGTCTGCGCAGGGCTCGTTGCAGTTGGTGGTGTGCTGAGTCCCAGACCCTCTCGCTCTCTCGGAACCAGTAATCCACCGCTGGCACGTTAGATGGTTCCCCGTTCCAGGGGAACAGTGGGGGCTGGTACCCGAGCACGCACTGGAATGGAGTGAGTCCTGTGGTCTGTTGCCGAAGGGAGTTCTGTGCGTACTCGGCCCAGCCCAAGTACTGGTTCCAAGAGTCCTGGTGGCCGTGACAGAAGGTACGGAGGAAGCGGCCGATCTCTTGGATCTTTCTTTCCGTCTGCCCGTTCGACTGAGGATGGTATCCAGAGGTCAGACTGACGGCCACACCTAGGAGCGAATGGAATGCCTTCCACACTCGAGAGATGAACTGCGGTCCTCTATCGGACACAATATCTTCGGGGATTCCGAAGTATCGGAAAACATGGTTGAATAGAAGCTCCGCAGTTTCCATGGCAGTGGTTAGACCTCTCAGAGGGATTAGACGGCAGGACTTGGAGAAGCGATCGATGATTACCAGGATGCAGGTGTTCCCATCTGAGGCTGGAAGATCAGTAATGAAGTCGACTCCTAGGTGTGACCAGGGTCGATTGGGAACGGGCAGAGGATGGAGCTTGCCGGATGGTAGATGGCGTGGGCTCTTCGAGATGGCGCACTCCCTGCAGCCCTGCACGTACCTTCTGACATCCGCTGCCATGTTTGGCCACCAGAAGCGTTCCTTCAGCAACGAGAGGGTTTCATTGACCCCCGGGTGACCAGTGCCAAGTGACGTGTGGGCTGAATGAATGGTAGGAGTGCGTCGTGACCGGGTGATATGGAGCAAGCCTGGCGGGCAACCCGGCGGAGGATTCGTGGAGGCATTGGAGGAGGGGATGGTCTCCTCTGACCACGTGATGGGACTAATGATGAGGGAACGTGGAATGATGGGCTCAGGTTCTTCGCATTTGTCATCTGGAGCATGGATACGGGAGAGGGCATCTGCTTTGACGTTCTTAGAACCTGGCCGATAGGAGATGGTGTAGTGGAATCTGGAGAAGAACATAGCCCAACGGGCTTGTCTGGGATTCAGTCTTTTGGCCGCACGGAGATATTCTAGGTTCTTATGGTCGGTAAGGACCAGAAAAGGGTGTTTGGCTCCCTCCAGCCAATGCCTCCACTCTTCCAGAGCTAGCTTCACGGCAAGAAGTTCTCTGTCCCCGATGTCATAGTTGACCTCCGCCGGGTTGAGCTTGCGGGAGAAGAAGGCACATGGATGGAGCCTACTTGGCGTCCCCTGCTGCTGCGAGAGTACCGCTCCCACTCCGGTGGTCGAGGCGTCCACCTCCACCACGAAGGGTAGTTCTGGATTGGGGTGGACTAGGAGGGGAGCGGTAGTGAAGGCTTCTTTCAGGCGATTGAAGGCGTTGGTGGCAGCTGGTGTCCAGGACAGAGACTTGGGCTTGTGACGGAGGAGACTGGTGAGAGGATGAGTGATGGAACTATAGTTCATGATGAATCGGCGGTAAAAGTTGGCAAATCCTAGGAAGCGTTGGAGTTCTTTGATGGTGGAAGGTTCAGGCCAGTTGGTGATAGACTCCACCTTCCTCTCGTCCATCCGGATGCCACTGTGATCTATATTATAGCCCAGAAACTGTACAGATGGTTGGTGGAAAGAACATTTCTCAGCCTTCAGGAACAGATGGAATTGTCGGAGACGGGTGAGGACCTCCGCAACGTGGTGGCGATGTTCGGCCAGGCTCCGGGAGTAGATGAGTATGTCGTCAATATATACCAACACGAACCGGTGGAGGAACTCCCGGAGCACCTCATGTATGAAATCCTGGAATACGGAGGGGGCATTGACCAGGCCATACGGCATGACGAGGTACTCGTAGTGGCCGGTGGGCGTGATGAAGGCGGTCTTCCACTCGTCCCCCTCGCGTATCCGGATGAGGTTGTACGCGCTGCGGAGGTCCAGTTTTGTGAACACAGTGGCACCACGGAGATGTTCCAGGGCCGCCGGGACGAGAGGAAGGGGATAGCGGAACTTGACGGTGATTTTATTAAGTGAACGGTAGTCGATGCAGGGCCTCAAGCCTCCGTCCTTTTTGGCCACGAAGAAGAAACTGGAAGCAGCAGGGGAAGTAGACGGGCGGATATAACCTTGATCGAGGGCCTCCTTGATATATTCCTCCATGGCCTTCTCCTCCGGGATGGCAAGAGGGTAAATCTTACCCTTGGGCACTGGTTCACCCGGAAGCAGATCGATGGCACAGTCCCATGGCCGATGTGGAGGCAGCTTTGAGGCTCTCTGTGGGCAGAAAACATCACTGAAGGGGGCGTAACACTCAGGAATTTCCATGGAACGCTTCTCCACGGGACTCTCGATGGAGGTTGCACAGACTGAAAGTTCCTTGGAAGAAGCTCGTGGAATGGGAAGTTCCGAGAAGCAGTGTGAGAAACAGGTTTCGCCCCACTTCAGGATTTCGCCGGTACGCCAGGAGATGGATGGGTTGTGCTGCTCCAGCCATGGACGCCCTAGAACCACGTCAGCGGTGGAATCCTCCAGAACCAGCAGATGTATCTGTTCCCGGTGTAGGAGTCCGACTTGTAGCTGGATAGGGCCCACAACCCGACGGACATGTTTACGGCTGAGGGGCTTGCCCGTTATTGAGCTGATCTGGTAGATGGTCGGAGACGGAGAGGTCTTGAGACGGAGTTGCCGACAGAGTGTACCAGAGATGAAGTTGCCGGCTGACCCTGAGTCGAGGAGCGCGACCACTGTAAGGGAGATACCAGCAGCAGTAAGGTTCAGAACAGTGGTGAGTGGTTTCATTTTCCGTAGAGAAGGAATAATAGCACTCACCATGGGACGAGGTGGTCGTGTGGGACATGCTGAGATAGCATGTCCGGGCGCACCGCAATACAAGCAAAGGTTCAGGGTCAGCCGACGTTGACGTTCTGAAGAGGTGAGACGAGAGTTTTCGAATTCCATGGGCTCGGGAGCTGGTTCTGGGGTGCTGACGGGTTCGGACCGGCGAAGGAGTGAAGTTGGAAGTGACTGGTCCTGGTGTTCCTGAAGACACGCATGCATACGAGTGGCAGAGCGTATGGCAAGCTGGATGAACTTCTCTAAGCCGATGGAATCCTCGTATGCAGCGAGATGCAACCGCACCCGAGGCTCCAATCCTTGGCGGAAGGTGGTAATCAACGCCTGTTCGTTCCAACCACTGGAGGCAGCAAGCGTTCTGAATTGCAAAGCATAGTCATGGATAGACATCACACCTTGTTTTAGTTGATAAAGTTTCTCACCAGCAGACGAGTCAGAGATCGATTTTCCGAATACCTCCTGGAAGTGGGAAATGAAGGCAGAATACGATTGAGTTACTTCACCATGTTGGGACCAGATGGAGTCTGCCCATTTCAGTGCTTTGCCGGTTAGTTGAGAGATGAGGAACGCTATCTTGGCGGTCTCAGTCGGGTACAGGTGCGGCTGCATCTCCAGGACCAGTTCACACTGCAGGATGAATCCGCTGCAGTCCTCCACCGATCCTGAGTAGGGCGCTGGCCTGGCCATGGGACTGGTGAAAACAGGTGAAGAAGGAGAAGGGACCGTACTGACGGTGGGAATGGCTGGTGCCGGTGAGGAAGAAGTGATGACAGGTGGCGGTGGTGGATTGATGGTGAAAGTGCGCCGTAGCGCATCCACAAGTGATTGAAAGGGATCCTGTTGGCTCATCCTGGTTCGGCGGTTATGGTCCGGTCTTCTGTTACGGTACAGAGGGGTCAGACACAGAGAGGTAAGTATAAGCAGTCTTTATTTGAACCAGGAGAGTTTAACTGAAGTGTGGAGGTGGAGTGAATGAAGGGAGGCTGATGATAAAGGGTATTGGAGATAGTTACTGTCCTTTCCGTTTTCAGAAGAATGATCCTTATGGAGACGCTGGAGCTGGAGATCGCTGGAGGTGACGGAACACACACACACAGACGATGAACACACTGGGAGAACGGGAAACACTGGAGACAGGTAAGATGAGTTCAAGGAGTCCTTTAGAGGTAAGCATCAACATGAGTATCTGCGAACGAGACCGGACATGGAGTGCTGTGTGTGCGTGTTATTTATGGTGGTGTTGATAAGTGGTGTAATGACGTGCAGGTGGCGGTGATCAGTACTCTGGTGATTGAGTGCGCTGTGATTGGTGGATGTTGGAGCCTGACGTGTCTGTGACAATTTGCTGTTGAATTAGGTTCTTCAGGCTTACCACTGAAATCCTGTTTGCCATCACCTGTGGCCATCCTGTGTTTTGTAAATTTGGATGTTCTCTCTCTCCAAAGTTCCATTTACAGTCCAGACAAAACCTGCCAGCAAACAATCCAGCTGTGAGAATCCGTTCCCCACTCCCATGATGAGAGATGCTGATGTAGTGGCTAAAACGATGCTGATTCTATTCTGTGAGTGCATGGAGTTTAACCAGCATCAGTTTGATAAATATCAGAAACTCGTTGTGTAAGAAACAGGGTGGGATTTTTGGTGATTTTGCTTTTTATTGTGATAGGACAGTATGTAGACAGGAAGCAAAGTGGAAGAGAGAAGGTGACGGAATCAGAAAAAGTCCACAAGCTGGGATTTGAATTTGGGTTGCCCAAAGCACAAGAGTGCTATATGTCTGCGTGCTGCCCACTAGGCTATTGGTATCGACCAGCCATGTTCAGTTTGATAAATATTAGAACCTTATTGTGTAAGATCCATGGGGGGGACAGAATCCGTTGGCAAAAATCCAGCTGTCGGAATTTGTTTCCCCACCAATATGATGAGAGAGTTGATGTAGTGGCTTAAAATATGCTGATTCTATTCGGTGTGTGGATGAGCTCAACCAGCATTAGTTTAAAGATTTATTTTTTGGTTATTTTGAAAAGAAGCCATTTGGAGGATCATCGTATTCAACCGCTTCCGACATACCGACGTGGACATGAAATGTGTTTAGTAGATTATTTGCTTTAAATGAATGGTTAATGTATTGGTGTAGTGAACAGAAGCTGCTTTTTATAAATAATTGGAATCTTTTCTGGGAACGACCTATGCTCTTCCGTGCTGATTGCCTGCACCCCAGCAGAATCTGAGCTGATCTTCTGTCAGAGAACATCTCCAAGATGCTTCGCACCATATGACTAGTAAGTCAAACCTCAAATCACAATCTGTGTTCTGCCCACTTAATTGATAGAAATGTGAGTGTAGTACAGTCCATAGAAACTGTGTCTACTCCCCGAATAGTGAGGTTTAACAATAAAAATAAAGGATCTAGAAAAAATCTGATCATGATCAAACCAGAAATTCACAAAATTACTGAACAAAAACAATTTCTAAATCTAGGGCTAATAAACATTAGATCGTTGACACCTAAGGCGGTTATTAAAAATGAAATGATTGCAGATAATAGTCTTGATGTAATTTTCCTCACTGAAACATGGCTTAAACCAACTGATTATTTCGGTCTTAATGAGTTTTGTTCACCGGGCTACTGTTATATAAAAAAAATGCCGTCTGATTGGCCGTGGTGGTGGTGTTGCAACAATCTATAGAGATAATCTTAATGTTACTCATCAAACAAACTACAGGTTTAATTCATTTGAAATTCTTGTGCTAAATGTTACACTCTCAGATATAAGCAAAAAGTCGCTAATATCTCTTGCTTTGGCTACCGCTTATAGACCTCCAGGGCCTTATGCTGATTTCCTAAAAGAGTTTGCAGACTTTCTCTCAGACCTATTGGTCAACGTCGATAAAGCGCTGATTGTTGGAGATTTTAACATTCATGTTGACAATACAAATGATGCGTTAGGGGCTGCGTTTACAGATTTACTAAATTCCTTTGGGGTCAAACAAATCGTCACTGGACCCACTCATCGTTTTAATCATACTCTAGATTTAATTATATCACATGGAATAAATCCTACCGATATAGAAATTCTACCGCAAAGTGATGATGTCACTGATCACTAACTTGTAACATGCGTACTGCATACTGATGATATTTGTCAAAATGCACCGCGATATCGACTAGGCAGAACTATTCTCCCGACAACTATAGATAACTTCACAAATAACCTGCCTGATCTGTCTCAGCTGCTCATTGTACCTAAACACATGACTAGCAGTATGGGCACCATTTTCTCTAGTACATTAGATACTGTTGCATCCATGAGATTAAAAAATGTTAGAGAGAAAAATAATGCACCATGGTACAACAGTATTACTCACACTGTCAAAAGAGAAACTCGTAATCTAGAACGCGAATGGAGACAAACTCATTTAGAGGTCTTCAAAATCGCGTGGAAAGACAGCTCGTCCCGTTATAGAAAGACTCTAAAAGCAGCCAGGGCCGAGCATCTCCGCAAACTCATAGAAAATAACCAAAACAATCCACGGTTCTTGTTTAGTACAGTGGCTAGATTAACAAATAGACAGACATCACCAGAACAAAACATTTCATTACAGTTTAGTAACGATGACTTGAATTTCTTTACTGAGAAAATCGAAAGCATCATAAATACAATTGTAAATGTACAACCTTTGACAGAGTTTTATGATTCAGCCTCAATTATCTAACCAACAACATGTTTATTAGATCCAATACCCACTAAACTACTGAAAGAATTGTCACCTGTAGCAGAAAAGCCTCTTCTCAATATTATCAACTCGTCTTTATCTCTAGGTCATGTCCCAAGACTGTTCAAGCTAGCAGTTATTAAGCTCCTCATTAAGAAACCACAATTGGATCCAAATATATTGGCAAATTACAGACCCGTTTAAAATCTTCCATTTATGTCTAAAATACTAGAAAAAGTCATATCGGTCCAATTGTGCTCCTTCTTGCAAAAAAACGCTATCTATGAAAAATTCAGGCCTCATCATAGCACAGAAACTGTGCTCATTAAAATTACAAACGACTTACTTCTAGCTTCCGACCAAGGCTGTATCTCAATACTAGTGTTACTTGATCTCAGTGCTGCGTTCGACACTATAGATCATAAAATACTCCTAGATCGACTACAAAATTATACTGGTATTCAGCGACAGGCATTACGGTCGTTTAGGTCATACCTATCAGACCGTCACAATTTTGTCTATTTAAACGGGGAAAAATCTAATAACAATAGTAAATTATGGAGTGCCGCAAGGATCGGTGTTAGGTCCTCTGCTATTTTCAATATACAGTACATGCTGCCACTCGGCAATATTATAAGAAAACATGCACTCTAAAAACTGCTGGGTTAAATATGGACAAAACCAGGGATTGGGTTGTTTTCACCCAGCCATTTTTTTCAACCAATTTTGGATTTATTTTTTTAGCCAGCAATATAGTACTATAGTAAAAGGCGTGTTTTTGCTCACCCCCAAATAGGGGCAAATTTGTGGGCTATTTTAGGCTGAAACTTGACCAGACCAGAGACTTATATTACATCATGTGAAAGAGGGCATAATAGGTGCCTTTTAACCCAACCTGCTGGGTTTGTCCATATTTTACCCAGCTTGGGTTTTTTTAACCCAGCATTTTTTAGAGTGTGGAATTAGTTTCCACTGCTATGCCGAGGATACTCAATTATATATTTCAACACAACCAGATGAAATCTCTAAATTATCCAATCTGACAGAGTGTGTTAAAGAAGTAAAACATTGGATGACTAGTAATTTTCTTCTATTAAATTCAGATAAGACTGAAGTATTACTTATTGGGCTAAAAACCTGTACACAGAATCTTTCAGACTACAATCTGCATTTAGAAGGATGTACTGTGACTCCATCCACAACAGTTAAAGACCTGGGTGTTATATTAGATAGCAACTTATCCTTTGAAAATCATATTTTGGGTTACAAAAACAGCCTTCTTCCACCTCAGAAACATTCCTAAGATACGGAATATGTTATCTATTTCTGATGCAGAAAAGTTAGTTCATGCATTCATGATGTCTTGACTAGATTACTGTAATGCATTACTTGCTGGTTTTCCTGCTTCCTCAATAAACAAGCTTCAATTAGTCCAAAATGCAGCTGCTAGAGTTCTTACCAGGTCAAGAAAATATGATCATATAACACCAATATTATCATCTCTACACTGGTTACCTATGAAGTTCTGTATCAATTATAAAGTATTGCTACGGACCTATAAGGCTCTAAATGCTTTAGCTCCTATGTACTTAACCGATCTTCTATTGCCCTACAATCCATAACGCTCTTTAAGATCACAAAACTCTGGACTTCTGGTTGTACCTAGGATAGCTAAGTCCACTAAAGGAGGGAGAGCGTTTTTACATTTGGCTCCTAAACTCTGAAATAGCCTTTCTGATAATGTTCGGGGCTCAGACTCGCTCACCCAGTTTAAATCTGTTTAAACACATCCCTTTAGCCAAGCATTCACATAACGCATCTCCTATCAGATCAATTGCATGTGACTATCTTTGCTTAATGTTATGAACAGCAGCTATGCTAATTATTCTCCATTTGCTTCTTTGTTTTACCCCAGGACGCCCATATATCATAGAGTACAGGTGCTGATCATATAATTAGAATATCATCAAAAAGTTGATTTATTTCACTAATTCCATTCAAAAAGTGAAACTTGTATATTATATTCATTCATTACACACAGACTAATATATTTCAAATGTTTATTTCTTTTAGTTTTGATGATTCTAACTGACAACTAAGGAAAATCCCAAATTCAGTATCTCAGAAAATTAGAATATTGTGAAAAGGTTCAATATTGAAGACACCTGGTGCCACACTCTAATCAGCTAATTAACTCAAAACACCTGCAAAGGCCTTTAAATGGTCTCTCAGTCTAGTTCTGTAGGCTACTCAATCATGGGGAAGACTGCTGACTTGACAGTTGTCCAAAAGACGACCATTGACACCTTGCACAAGGAGGGCAAGACACAAAAGGTCATTGCAAAAGAGGCTGGCTGTTCACAGAGCTCTGTGTCCAAGCACATTAATAGAGAGGCGAAGGGAAGGAAAAGATGTGGTAGAAAAAAGTGTACAAGCAATAGGGATAATCACACCCTGGAGAGGATTGTGAAACAAAACCCATTATGGAGGAGATTCACAAAGAGTGGACTGCAGCTGGAGTAAGTGCTTCAAGAACCACTACGCACAGACGTATGCAAGACATGGGTTTCAGCTGTCGCATTCCTTGTGTCAAGCCACTCTTGAACAAAAGACAGCGTCAGAAGCGGCTAAAGACAAAAAGGACTGGACTGCTGCTGAGTGGTCCAAAGTTATGTTCTCTGATGAAAGTAAATTTTGCATTTCCTTTGGAAATCAGGGTCCCAGAGTCATGCTTCCAGCTGCTGACCAACTTTAAGGAGATGCAGATTTCATTTTCCAACAGGACTTGGCACAGTCTTCTATTGCCACACAGTGCCAAAGCTACCAGTACCTGGTTTAAAGACCATGGTATCCCTGTTCTTAATTGGCCAGCAAACTCGCCTGACCTTAACCCCATAGAAAATCTATGGGGTATTGTGAAGAGGAAGATGCGATATGCCAGACCCAACAATGCAGAAGAGCTGAAGGCCACTATCAGAGCAACCTGGGCTCTCATAACACCTGAGCAGTGCCACAGACTGATCGACTCCATGCCACGCCGCATTGCTGCAGTAATTCAGGCAAACGGAGCCCCAACTAAGTATTGAGTGCTATACATCCTCATACTTTTCATGTTTATACCTTTCAGTTGGCCAAGATTTCTAAAAATCCTTTCTTTGTATTGGTCTTAAGTAATATTCTAATTTTCTGAGATACTGAATTTGGGATTTTCCTTAGTTGTCAGTTATAATCATTAAAATTAAAAGAAATAAACATTTGAAATATATTAGTCTGTGTGTAATGAATGAATATAATATACAAGTTTCACTTTTTGAATGGAATTAGTGAAATAAATCAACTTTTTGATGATATTCTATTTATATGATCAGCACCTGTATATCAGCTTCAGTATGGATCCAGCCTCTGAAGAAGACCTCAGATGACCAACGCCTTTGAAGAGACGGTGCCAACTCCTGCGAGGACTTCAGAAGACGCTATCATCTGGATCAACATGCACATTCCCAAATTTCTATATATCCTAATTATTGTTAATATGTAATTCATTTTTCCAGGAGCTCATTGCTTCTACCTTCAGTTAAACTGCTAACAGTGTTTGTAAATTAATTGCCTAAATTATTACATTATTTGCTAACTGCATTCTTTAAATTGTAATGTAGACATGCATTCTCTGTAAAGCTGCTTTGAAACGATATGTATTGTGAAAAGTGCTATACAAAAAAATGTGAATTGAATTGAATTGAATTTAAATGTTCAAAAGGATCAAGAAAAAATACACAAGTTGGGGCTTGAACTCGGATTGTCCAAAGCACAAGGGTGCTATATGTCATTGTGCTGCCTGCTAGGCTATTGGCATCGACTAACCTGGTTCAGTTTGATAAATATTAGAACTTCATTGTGTAAGATCTATGGGCGGAACAGAATCCAACGTCAAAAATCCAGCTGTCGGAATCCGTTCCCCCACCAATATGATAAGAGATTTTTATGTAGTGGCTTAAAAGATGCTGATTCTATTCTGTGTGTATGGATGGAGCTTAACCAGCATGTCTTTCAAGATTTATTTTTTGGTGTTTTTGGCTTTTATTGTGATTGGGCAGTATGTAGACAGGAAACAAAGTGGGAGAGAGAGGGGGACGGGATCAGGAAAAGTCCATGAGTTGGGACTTGAACTCGGGTTGCCCAAAGCACAAGGGTACAAGGCAAGGGAATCAACCTCAAATCTCATATCTAAATGGAAACCACAAGAATGTAGTGAATGGTTCAAGTAAAGCAAAGTCTTGAAAACATTTGTCAAAGTCTGTCCTGATCTCTTCAATTTGCTCAATGTAGCACTCACTGTCAAGTTGTGCAGGTGTAGTCATATAGATTCAAGTAGTCTTATGTATGTATTGTTGTTGTTGTTATTATTACTAGGTATCATTTATTAAAGGACACCTATTATGCAAAATAGTCCTGACAGTCCTGCATTACCATAGTTTGCTGACCATCGATAACTAGATGATCGATACGCAAAAGCTGCGCGTGCTCGTGACTCTTTAGCTTCACCCACGGCACGCCTCCAGGAGCGCGGCTGTTTTCGGAAAGAATTGGTACAACGTATCTGTCTATTTAGCATTAAACATTAAACGGGGACATTAAATGTCATCACACTGAACAGGAAAACTCATCTACTCATTCGTGTTTATAATCACACTCTTGAAAACTATTATAACTCAAACTTTTAGGGAAAATATTTTTTAATGAAGCTTAGTGATGGTGACATTGAAGTCATGCGACTTGGTGTAGTTTGTTTATAGCCTACGTTTAGCTTCTGGCGATTCATACACTTCAAAATTCATAAAAAGTGTATTTGTGAAGATTATACAAATCATAAACTTTTGTTGATCACAGAGATTATTATCTGCAATAATCCAATAGTCAGTAGAAAAATCTAGTTGAGTTTTTGTTAAGGAAACCAGGTTGACGTCCAAGTTGGCCTACAAAAATATGTCACTAAAATGTTGTTGCAGAAGATGAAGATCATTTTTAAAGAGATCACATGATGTATTTTTTGCAAACAGAACCTTATCTTTCAAGAGTACTTTATGAATTAATTGACAAGAATACAACATTTATAGTAATACAATATATTTACTTTTAATCTGCAATTATACTTGTAATCCAGTCTGTTATTGCTGATTTTTTTTAATAATCAGCTGTTTATTGCCTAATGAAGGTCAATCGTGGAGGAACAGATTGAAACTAAATGCAGAAACATTTTTAACATCAAACAAAAAAGGAGCGGAAACTTTATCAACATTTGATGCACTTATTATGGCACACAGATCATATTTTGCAGAAAAAGTAATAATGCCTATCAGTGTTAAAGAATGTTAACACATCAAATGGTAAATGTTAAAGTGATTATTAAAGAGAAAAAATTAAACATTGTTATTATTGTTAAATCAACTATAGGCAGATCAGTTTATATTTAAATTGTCATTAGTTGTGTATTAAACAACAGTGTTAAATTTAGTCACGAAAGAGCCTGGATCATGTTATTCCTGGAGCCCAACAATCGCACAAATCTCTTCCACCACTTTTTCTTTATTGTTTGTGATGTTTTTTCCAGCAACGTCCATAAGATCAGTGATCATCTCAGCACTGTAAGGACCTAGTTGAAAAGTCTTAAATTTGCTCCTCCATTCCTCAATTTTATCTGATGGAACAATAACATTTAAATCAGAACACAGTTGATATTTCAGTTTTATTCAGGACATTGTAAGATTTTAACTTGCCTCCACAGTTGACCACATTAAAGAGAGGGATGTGGATCACGGTTGGAACGTTTTGGCCTTTAAACACGTAGAAGTCCTTCGGTTTCTTTGAGTGTTCATTGGGAATGTTGACCTCTGGGAAAGGGATGTTTAGTTCTCTGCATATCTCGGCAGTTTCCCTCACCGTCTGCAGTGGAAAAGCATTGCAGTGTCACTCTATTAAAAGTGGAAGTACTGATGTGTCAGCTGAGAAACTGCCACTGAGATGAATGGGAATGCTAACGGATAGCTCTCTGCAGGTATTAGATTTTCTTTCTATATACCATGTAAAGATTTGTTTTTGATTTCATTAAAACATATTTAAATGGTTTATCATTTAAAATGATACAAAGTATTTATAATTATCTGTCAGTGATTTTTAAATTCTGTACATTTTAGGTTAGTGTGACCTCTGGTGGTCACTGTGTTAATGAAGAAAAAGCAAGATTATTCTTCTTCTTCAAAAAATCACCTTTTGTGAAGAAAGAAAGTCATACAGGTTTGGAACAACAGAAGGGTGAGTGAATTATGATTGAATTTACATTTCTATGGGAAAAATTCCTTTAAATGAGCTTATATGAGAGAGTGTGTGTGCATTTTTATATTTGAGAGAATTATACCATGAAAGGATCACCATCACTGAAATCCAGGGAAATGATGAGGTGAATGTCTCTCTCTTTTCTCAGCACTGAGATGTAGGATGAGTTGAGCAACAGTCCAGCATTTATATAGTCTCTCTTCTCACTTTCCAGTAGAGCGGCGGGCACACGTTCATCTGACAGTATTTGAGTGAGAGATCACAGTGTGAAATGAGTCACATTGAGTCGCGTTTATTATTCACATGGAATTGCCAGTTATCAGCAAGCCTCTTCTCACCTGTCATGTTGTGGAGAAAGTTATACTTCATGCCCCAAATCCACTGAGCCATGCATGTAGAAATGCTCGAGCAAAGATCTGTATAAAGTTTCTTCAGTTCTTAGGTTTCTTAAATGGTTCTTAGGTCAGTCTTTGCCTGTATATGGTTCTTGACTTGACTATAAGGTTTTTTGGTGATCCAAAAAGTTCCTGATGTTTCATTAGGTTCTTCAGATCAATGTTTTGTTTTTGTTTCAACTTTAAAGAACTAGAAAATAAGTTCTTGTGAATTCAATAGATTAGTCTATGTTTTCAAAACAGGGATATCGCAAAGTCTGAGAATGTTGGTGCATTCATGTCATGCCAGAAAAAAGAAAAATATTTTAAAAATATCAAAAAAGCATATCTTGTATTTACATATTTTCGTATGTAAATACATTGTATTTACATGACACATAAGTGTTTCACACATCAACCCTGTTGATGACTCCTCATGGAAAATGAACCATGAACCATTGGCCCGAAGATTTTCTCAACCTCCTCTCTCTTAGCTAAAGCGCTGCTGCACAGAGCTGCAGAAAACACAATATACAAATAAACACAATAAACAAACAGGAAGTTTAACAGAAATGGAACAAAAGCCAATCTTTTTTTTCTTTTTTTTTTATAAAATATGTATATATAACAGTTAGCTCTAAAATCAGATTTTAAGGTTAAAGAGCCATACAGGTATCTAGTGGTTAAACCATGGCATTACATATGAATATAATTCTTTCTGGCTCCAGATGCATCTATAATTTGCCCTTTATAATTTGCTGAATTGGAATTTAAAAACCTTTTCATCTGGGAGCCCCATCTCACCAATAGGACACCATGTGATTAAGACATCACATTTCAACAAATTTATTGAATAATTTGGCTTGACTTTTCCTATGAACATTTATGAAATTTATTCCATCTGAAGAAATTTGAGGTTAAAGGATCAATTTTTATTTATCTATTTATTTAGATTTTTAGTTTTTGGCATTGGATAGGCCTATTGCTGATCTGTTAATTGATCTAATGTTGGACATAAAGGTCTTTATGTCAGACATAATGCATTTAAGCCCCGTTCACACCATTTCTCAAGTGCAGGCAAGACAGGACTGAGAATTTCTAGAGCAATTTCATGGTTCTTTATGATTTGTTTGTAACCACATGCCTGCATATAATAAAATGATGCATGGAACAGAAACTGTTGGCAGTCTTAGTGAGTCTGATTAATATATTGATAGTTATGATTAGGGTAACACTTAACAATACGGGTGCACTCTAAATAATATGATTTAATGTATCATCAATGCATGCATATTAGTGCACCCGGCCCACTCGTAAGTGTAATTATGTAATTATATTATAATTATATGTTAATCATATGATGCAATGACATTACTGCAGATGCTATTGTCATATTTCTATACTTGGCGGCATAACCAAGTACTTAGAGAACTGGCGTCAATACTGGAACAGAAGCGAACCACCATAAACAACCTCCCACAAACATTGGCAGGACAGGTCAAATTCACAAATTTCATACCAGCTGGCCAATATCAAGAGCATCGTACAACACCTAAGGATGCAAGCATCCTGCAGTCAGCACGGGATTGGAAATTGGAAGTTGACCTTGATACGAAGCTTGTGTTTCCCCCAGAAATAGTGGCTACAACACTCCGGCCAGACATGGTCCTGTGGTCTCAAACAACAAAGCTGGCATATGTTGTGGAATTAACAGTATCATGGGAGGAGGGGGTTGAAGAAGCTTATGAGAGGAAAAAGAACAAATATTCAGATCTGGCAGCTGAAGCATCCCAGAACGGTTGGAAGATCAGCATCTTCCCAGTAGAGGTGGGATGTAGGGGATTTGTTGCAACATCTACCACCAGGTTGATGAGGAAAATAGGGGTGAAGGGTCGTTCGTTCCAACAGGCCATTAAGTCATTGTCAAGTGCTGCTGAAAAAAGCAGTAACTGGCTCTGGATCAAGTGTAAGGACCCTATCTGGGCAGCAAGGTAGAGACAGATGGTATGTGGTCAGGCTTAGGCCTGATTCAGGGAGAAGGACCCCCCTGCCATGCAGAGCCCATCAGGGAGATAGAGGGTATGGCACAGAGGGGGGTGTACCTGGGACGCTGGGTACACCGTTGTGCCTTTTGGAGACGTTGTGGGCTTCAATCAACGAAACGTCGATGAAGCAGGGTGCCCACCTGATGACCCCAATGACATACCTTACCCCTCTTCCCTTTTTTTTTTTCTTTTTCCTCACTCCATACTGACTGTTTCTATCAAGAGTTTCCTACTTAAGGAATTGAAACATCTAGTTCTATTAGCTTTACTAATTAATAATATGATTTAATGTATCATCAATGCATGCATATTAGTGCACCCGGCCCACTCGTAAGTGTAATTATGTAATTATATTATAATTATATGTTAATTATATGAATCATAATATAATCATATAATCATATTTCTAGTTATCAATCTTTCTAAAAACTGATAAAAATATGCATTTGCATTCATTAGTATTCACTTGTTGTGTATGCTAATGTTAGAATCATAAAATAACATTAGGATGTTTTAAGTAATTAAATGTGACATTTAAAAAATCTAAACAATATAGTGTTTGATAATGTCTAAATTATCATTCAAATCCAACACCTAAACAAAAATATGAAAATATGATGAGCAAAACTCTGAGCAACTAGACTAGAGCTATATACATGCATAGCCTATTTATTAAAGAGCCATACAGGCATCTAGTGGTTAAACCATGGCATATTCACAATTATATGAATATAATTCTTTCTGGCTACCAGATGCATCTATAATTTGCCCTTTATAATTTGCTCTTTCTGAATTGGAATTTAAAAACCTTTTCATCTGGGAGCCCCATCTCACCAATAGGACACCACCTTGCCGTAATTTTCCTATTTAGGACTCTTGTTTATTTTATGTTTAACCCTTTAAGACCTGAAGGCATTTTTAGAGGGTTTTTTCTGAGCGACATACACATAAGTAAAGACTCATAACTCCAAAACAATAGCAAGGAGAGTCGAAAGGTAGGTACCATTTGATAGAAAACTTTTTAAATGTTTAGAAGATATATGTATAATACATTACATTTGGACATTCTCATGCTGAGAAACTGCTGATAAAAGACAAAATATAAATATATTTTTTATTATTAATTTTTCATATCTTTTTTATTTGACATGGAATAACTCAGGAAGGAAATAAGATCAGAAAAATCTTTTTTGGCGATACTCTTCTACATGTGAGCTGCGTCTGGTTCCAATTTTGTGGTGATAGCATAAAGTACAGTTGAATAAAGTATTCATTTTGTCGCAGCTAGATGGCGCCCCAGGGCGGTACACTCAGGTTTAGAGGCACTTCTCAGCACTCGTTAGGAGTTTATCAAAATGGTTAGATCAGGGGTAGGCAAGTCTGCTCCTAGAGAGCCACTGTCCTGTAGAGTTTAGCTCCAACCCTGAAAAAACCCTCACCTTCCTATAGCCTTAGTAATCCTGAAGAGCTTGATTAGCTTGTTCAGGTGTGTTTGCTTAAGGTTGGAGATTAAATCTGCAGGACAGCGGCTCTTTAGGACCGAACTTGCCTACCCCTGATCTAAGGAAATATAAATTAAAAAACTCTTTTTACTGTGCCATTGTTTAAGAACCCTCCACTTCTTTTCTGGATGAGACCGCCCCCAATTGTAAAGCAAAACGTGATTGGTTGTAGCGAGAGTGTGCTGCGATTGGTCAGCGCAACGCGGCCGTTATCTGATTGGCTTGAGTAGTCGGTGGGTGGAGTCAACCTATTTGTGGATTTGTCTGCAGTCATGACGCTAGAATTGTTTCAGAATCCACAAATGTACAGGTGGTGATTCACAAATGAATGCAGGCAGAGTTGTGCTTGTGACATAAAAAATATTTGTGAATATGTTTTTTATTGGCAAATCTCATTTTATTTATTTATTATTTTGTGGAACTCCCAACATTTGTGGATCTCATTCTAATCAGTTGTGGATAAGATTATTTTTGGTGAATATCTTTACATTTATTTGTGGTTCATAATCTATTTATTTAGAATTTTTCTTGCACAGGTCTGTCTCCCACATCTGCTTTTCTTTTCAGAAAACGATCCATATTACAGTAACGTAATGTTAGTGCATCTGAACGAACAAACGTTCAATCTGACGTTGTGACGTGATTGGTGTAGCAATATTTACATAAATTAGTTTTTAGATAATGCATCTTGACTTGAATTGAGTGTTATATAAATTGATGAATTGATCATATAAATTCATAAGAACAATTAGATAATTAAACAAGATTTGTTAATTAAAAAAATAAATAAAAATGAATTTAGGGGTAGTCTACCACTGCCTACATGGCCCACCAGATGGCGCTCCAATGCCCACCGGTTGAGAATCACTAGGCTAAATGATTAAATGTGAATGTATTCAGTGCAGTCAGTATCAGTCCATTTCAAATGTGTCCAAAATCCTAGAAAAATAAAATAATAATGACTAGAGCTCTGGACTGACCAATCGCATCCAGGAACACGACTATCAGTTTTGTAATAATGAGCTTTTGCGGTGTTTGCCATATATCAAATGACCAGGACAAAACCGTATTTATCAAGAGCCCTTTATTAATTCATTGGAACAGAAAAAGGAAAGAGTGCAATATTTGTTAAATACATATATTTTTAATCTGCAATTACTGTTATCATATATGCAATCCACTCTGTTACTGCTGATTTGATTATTAATGGTCAGATATTTATTGCTTAATGAAGGTCAATCGTGAAGAAACAGACTGAAACATGCAGAAACATATTTAACATTAAACAGAAATGAAGCACAAACTTTATCAATCTCTGATGCTCTTATAATGGCACACAAATCACATTTTGCAGAAAAGGTAATAATGCTGATCAATGTTAAGAGATAGAAAAAGAAACTAAACACCATTTATTGTTAAATCAACTGTATGCAGATCAGTTTAGTCTGTATTTAGATTGTCATTAGTTGTGTATTAAGTGACGCAGTGTTAAGCTTTTTTCTCAATGATCTCACGAATCTCTTCCACCACTTTTGCTGTATTGTTTTGGATGTTTTTTCCAGCGACCTCCATAAGATCAGTGATCATCTCAGCACTGTAAGGATCTTGAAGAGTTGTATATTTGCTCCTCCACTCCTCAATTTTATCTGAAGAAACAATAACACATTTAAATCAGAACACAGTTGATGTTTCAGTTTTATTCAGGACATTGTAAGATTTTAACTTGCCTCCACAGTTGATCACATTAAAGAGAGGGATGTGCACCACAGTTGGAACGTTATGGCCTTTGAACACATAAAAGTCTTTCAAATCCCCAGGGGGTATGATGACTTCAGGGAAAGGGATTTTTTGTTCCCTGCACATCTCAGCAGCTTTCTTCACTGTCTGTAGTGAAAACCACTCTATTAAGCATTGCAGCATAACTATTAAAAGCTTTGCATCTTTTATTAAAAGTGGAAATTTACTAATGTGACAGCTGAGAAATTGCTTCTGAAGACAATGGGAATGCTAATGGATAATTCTCTCCATGTATTACATTTTCTTTCTCTATGCATGTAAAGATGGTTAATTTGAAACATATTTAGATGGTTATAGCAAGATTTTGTGAAGGGTTTGGAACAACACAAGGGTGAGTAAATTATGACTGAATTTCCATTTCTAGGGGTATTATTCCTTTAAATGACCTTATATGAGAGTATGTGTGTATTATTAAATTAGAGAATTATATATATAATACCATGAAAGGATCACCATCACTGATATCCAGGGAAATGATGAGGTCAATGTCTCTCTCTTTTCTCAGCACTGAGAAGTAGGATGAGTTGAGCAACAGTCCAGCGTCTATATAGTCCCTCGTCTCACTTTTCAGTAGAGGAGCAGGCACTGCTTTAGCTGACGGTATTTGAGTGAGAGATCACAGTGTGAAATGAGTCACATTGAGTCACATTTATTATTCACATGGAATTGCCAGTTATCAATAAGTCTCTTCTCACCTGTCATGTTGTGGAGAAAGTCATATTTCCTGCCCCAAATCCACTGAGCCATACATGTAGAAATGCTCGAGCAAACATCTGTACAACAAATACATTCTTCAAAATAAAGTTTCTTCAGTGGGTCTTGAGTTCCATAATTACTGATGTTTCATTAAGTTCTTCAGATCAGTGTTTTTTTTTTGTCTTAGCTTTAAAGAACTAGTACATAGCTGCTTTTCTAAAGAACTAACAAAATTAATCAAGTCTGATGATTTCTTTACTGAAGAACATTGCAAAGCATAAAGAAAGGAAATATGCGTTAAAATGCCCAAGTGAGTGTTTGTGTAAGCGTTCTGTAAGAAATTATAGTCTTCCTCGACCCAGATTCCACTCCAAAGTATTTTTAGAATGAGCTCATCCCTAAAATGGCTTAAAAATCAGAAGAATCAAGTCAACAGTTATATTGTTTCTGCACCATTTGGGTTGATCACATCCTGAGCAAATGGTCATCAATTGTAGAATGGGAATGGGTCTGGGACACCAAGAACCATCTCAGACAATGAAGGGTTTCAACTTCATTAAAATACAGACCACAGCCTTTACAAGATAAGCAACTTAATTTACATTAGGAGTGGTAAACTGTAACAGGATAAAAGGTTTGAAATTTGGATGTTCTGACATCATTCTGACGCTGGTGAACCCAAGGAGCTTCATGTACTTTGTCACTGCTATGCTGCAATAAACTTCATCTTTGAGATCTTCAAAGTCCTCATCTTTTTCCTTACAGTTTCTATTTGCAAAGTATAGCAGCGTTAAGCTTTGTTGCCAATTACAGACATATCTCTTGAGCGAGTAAATGCAACAGCCAATCAGATGTGTTTAAGTTAGTCAGAATCCACTCACCGCTCAAAACGGTGGAGTGTTTTTTCAGAGCGAGTTCTGTGTGCTCGCAAATCTTTTCATTATAAACAACAAAGTATATGTCAATAAGAGCTTTATTGCACAGAATAGACAGCTTTGTTGATAATAAAGGGAGTTTCACAAGAGTGCAGCTTTGTGTATCTTGCATTGCAATTGACAGCTTGAGTGATTATAATGGCAGCAATCTTGTTTGTTTTCTGTATATAGCTAATATATATTGCTCATGCTGCTAACTACACATTGCAAAGTTTCTGGATTGACAAGTGTATTTAAATGCGTAATTGAATGCGATTGACAGTGATGACCATAGCAATGGATGACAATTACTGACAATTGCAAACAATCTGATACTGCATGTCATATGATCTGTGCATCAAGTCCTGGAGTGTAAATGCAATGAAATAGATTTAATAGATTATAACAAACTTTTTCTATTTAAAGGTTTAGTTCACCCAAAAATGAAAATGCTATCTTTAATTACTCACCCTCACGTTGTTCAACACCTGTAAGACCTTTGTTCATCTTCAGAACACAAATTAAGATATTTTTGATGAAATTCGAGGGTATCTGATCTATTCGATTCGATTATTATTCACATGCTTGTGATTCGTTTACAATTTCGATTTGATATTGATTATTCTGGATGTAGTATTTCAGTTACAGTACATGGACATTTTCTAGATGAAAAGAATCTCAACTAATGCTGTAAACTACACATGGGAGTCAGTTGGTACTATAATAATATTGAAGGTTAAATTAACTTATTTATATACAAACACTTAAATTACACTCAATGTTTTTATTATAAATAAAGTTTAGAACTACATAATCATATTTCTACTCCATTTCGTTTTTTTTAAATATCAGAATCAGAATCAGAATGAGCTTTATTGCCAGGTATGTTGTTTACACATACTAGGAATTTGTTTTAGTGTCAGAAGCTCCACAGTGCAACAGAGTGACAGCGACAAGACAAGACACATAATAAAAAGAATAAAATAATAATATAATAATTTACAAGATAGACAAAGTGCAAAAAAAAGAAGCAAAAAACAATATATAATGTAGACAATTGTATGTACAGTTATGTGTGCAAATTTGAAATATAAGTAAGTGTTTTAAGTAAATAATGTGTAATAGTGTAAAAATATAAACATTTAAATAGCGGCTGTCATAACTGATTTATTCAAACATGCATTAAATATTGAAGAACATTATAATGAATGTGTATCGGGGCATAGCTATATTTATCAGAATGTTGCTTTCTAGAGTAAATTTTCTAGCTGACTAATGAGTTTATGGTCACTGAATATGTTTTTCTAAGGTAAATATTACGTTACGTGAACCGAACCGTGCTCTGGCCCACCTCTTCCAAGCGGGCCAGGGAACAAACCGTGCACAACAAATGGTGCGATCACACTTGTCAAACGAACCGGGCTTTGGGGATCAAACGCACTCGGGCACGGTTCAGAGTGCCTAGTGTGAGAACACCCTGAGTCGGCGTTCAGACATAAACAAGGAAGCCTGCACTGAGTTCACTACGAATGACAATGTTACTTTGTTCTTTGATACTATGATCTGTCCTGACAGTGATTATTTTGTATTTAATGAATAAATAGGATACTTTTTTTTTTTTTGCATTTATTTTGTATTTATTGTCAGTACTTGGCTCGCAGTTCACATGGTTAGGGTACTTTGTACTGTGTGTGTGTGGATGATCGTGTTTGTCCACCACCACCGAAGACTATTTCTGACCCAGGAAAAACCCTGACATGCAATGATGCAATGAAATTAACAAGTAGCCATTCTCAATCTAATAACATGACAAGGAAAACAAAAATGTTTACTAAAAGAGAACAAATGCAGGTTTATCTCCTCATATTTCACTAAAATTTGTTCTCAAGATAAATTATCCCTTTCTAGAGTTCTAGTATGAGAAAGTTTGGGCATTAGGAATTAAATCACACTGGTTCAAACTGGACGCTCAGTTATGGCTATTTAAAATATGAAAATGTTTTGTTGAGTAAAGTGATTCATGCATTAATCTGGCTTAAAAATTAAAAGTGAAGTACATTGTATTCTATATATCAGTTCAACTTACCGAATGGCCAGATTTTGAACCAAACACTCAGATTGTTGCATACATCCATGGTGTAATGCTCCATATACTTTTTTGCAGCTTTTTTATCAGTGAGATTCAGTTCTTCCACTGGAAAAATCAGCTGTTCTTTGCCTCCAGCGAGATCTGTAAAAAATATGAGAACATTACTGAATTCTTCTTATCTGACAACATATAATTCCAGTTTGTGTAAAAAACAATTTACAAATAATTAAATTTTTTTGTTGGCAAAAACTGTGGTTTTATGAAAAAGGCTACTTTCTGTTTCACCAATAAAAATATACAAAGTCCCCACTGATTCAGGAAGTGGAGCAGGTGCTGAGCAAACGCAGTGAAAGTGAACTGTATCCAGATTAATCCGCTTCATCTCATGTTTGTTGGCACACCTTGAGCTTACTGATGTAATATAGTGTGTGTGCGTATAAAAATCACACTTATTTGCATTTGAATTATCATCATAAACTCTCTGAAAGAGATTCTGGGGTCTGCACAGTCAATTTCCTCAACTTGATGTCTTTACAAAGTTCTGTCTGCAGGGGTTCAAATAAACAAATCAATTTATTGCTTAAATTAAAACCTCAATCACAGTTTTGATAGTTTTGCTTCTGGCCATTTGCATTTTCGCTGTTGCAGAAATTGTTTGTTTTTTACAATATTTTTAATGTTTCAATTTTGCTGAAGAAACAGTAAATGTAATACATTTTAAACACAGTTATGATGTGAAATTGGGCCTATTTGAATTGAAATAGTATTTCATATTTAAAAAAATAAAAGGTATTCTTCTTAAATCAGTTTCAATAAACATGGGGTAAGTAGCAATTTACCCCATATAATGTGATAACTATGGACAGTAGATGGAATATTTAATTTTATGGGAACGTAAGACTGTGAGAGACACACACACTGTCCAGTCAATGGGTTGTACTGTAGTGCACTTTGAGTCAATTCTCAAGAAAACATGCACTGTGTAAATCTGACAGTATAACCACCGAACAGATTGTACGTCTGTCCCCCTGTTTCACTGGCATCAATAATAAATATATTTGTTGGGCAATAACAGTGGAAATGTTTGTGTCTCTTCAAAAAACTAGATTTTTAAAAATGGAACCCCACGAAATACATAATTTCAAGCACACTTTAATAAAATATTTACCTCTCAGCGTTTTTCTGATGGATTCATCAAAAGCAGAAGGATCTTTGACATCCAAAACATAGAGATTCAAGTCCACAAGGTCCGAGAGCACCTGGAAAAACTGGTCTGCAGGTGGAGAGTCTGGATCTTCTCAAGAAAACACACATTGAACAAACATGAACACAGAGAAAAAAATTTTTATCAAATATTTTACTACATGTAATCAACAAATAAAAGCAAAATTACCTTTCCCCATTTCCTCAAGTATTTTGTTTATGGTAGGAAACAAATGATGAAGGAAATCTGAAGAGAAAAAAACTCATACAACAATGAATTGCACCCCCCCCCCCCTCTCTTATTTCGATGTTGTTTTTACTTTTGTGGATATTTCAGCTAACAGTTTGGTTCGTACATTGTTTAACAACATTACGTTAAACTTGCCTCATGTTCTCAATTCATGCACTAAATGCATGTCCTTAAAAGAGAGCATGTCGTTTTCTAACGTAGGCCTACTCATGTAATGTCAATGGTAAGACCCATTTCAAAATTACAACAACAGTGGCTGCAAATAAATATATTTTAATTGTTTGAACAAAATTATTGCTAAGGAGAATTCAGTAGTGATTGGATATTGGTAGGGACATGTCCTGTAGTGTCCCTTTTAAATTCAGTGCCCTTGATGAATTGACTGACAGTTTTAGGCAGAAGTGAATCTTTAGAACAAATGCAACTGCACCTTTTATCCATCAGCTAAAGCGCTGCCACACAGAGCTGCAGAAAACACAATATCAACAAACAGGAAGTTTAAAATAAAAGGAACAATAGCCTTTTTTTAAATAAATAATATACTGTTTATGTGTTATACTTGCATTTCTCTCTCTCTCTCTCTCTCTCTCTCTATATATATAGGATACAACGCGGCTAAAGGCACACCTTAAGAAAAATTGTGCTTTTCACCACTCTCAAAGTGTATGATTGCAGGAAAAAAATATATGTTTGTATTAAACATTGATGGAGCAACACATTTTGTGTGAAAAAAAAAATCATGAAGTGGTTAATTTTGTTTAAAAAATCTTATAAATGTATGAGGTGGTGAGAGGGCCTTTTACCCCATGTGTGGGGTATGAGGCACACAGTATTTAGCATGTGGTAAAAAACAGCCGGGGGGTGAAAACTTTTGAACAGGATGAAGAAGTTCTTATTTTGTTGAATTTTTTTTTTTTTTCATTTAGTACTGCCCTTAAGAAGCAACAGAAGATACTTGCCTGTTTCCCGGAAGACAAATTAAGTACAATTTACCTTGATCTTCAAATTCAAAAAGTTTTCACCCCCTGGCTCTTAATGCATCATGTTTCCTTGTGGAGCATCAGTGAATGTTTGAACCTTTTTCAATAGTTGAGTTTGAGTCCCTTAGTTGTCTTAAGTGTGAAGAGATTGATCTCAAGATCATTCAGTCACTGCTGGAAAGGGTTCAAATATGCAAAAGAGTTCAGTTTAACTGCTCAGAACAAACAAGAGACTCATGAACAACCATCACAAATCATAAAAACAGTCGTGGATCATCAGGTAACCACACACAGTATTGAGAATCAAGGGTTCCCAAACTTTTGAACGGGGTTATTTTAATAAATTCAGCTATTTTTTTTTTGTCTGATGGACTATATATAATTATATTTTTTGTAAAATATCTTACACAGTACAGACCAAAAAAAAAAAATTAAATGCATTTTGTATGATCTCTCTTATTTTTATAAACATTTATATTTTTTTCCATAATAAACCTGCCACTTATGTTCATGATTCTTCGAGTTTTTCCAGTGGTGAGGGGGAAATATAGATGAATATATATGAAATATAGATTAAATATATATATGTAATAATAATAATATACAAAATATAGATATATAGAGAAATATTTGATGTAGCAGTGATATTGCTGTGAATTTCATGTTCTTCAATATTTGTTTTTGTAATGTTGTTTTCTAAATTTACTTAATTTTATGTAAATATGTTTTAAAACCATAAAATGTGATTTTGTTTTCAGTGTTACTATCAGCAAACACTAACAGGTACATTAGTGTTAGTTTTTTGAAGTATTAACTGTCCATACATAGAATCTGCTGAGGCTCCTTTTTCAGCCCAATAGACCAGAACGGAGAGAAGTGGAGAACCGGTTCTTATCCAGAACGAAATGTGAGGAGCATATCCTTTAATAGAGACTCACCTCATGAATATTATAACAATGAATGCACTGAAAAGAGAGAGAGAGAGATCGAAATTGATCGATTACATTGTTTCACCACCAGGTGGCGACAAGTGAGTGTTATTTGAATCTTCATTCAACATATTCTTTCAAATACACTGATTCATCTAGTAATGAAACAAGAGTATTTATAAGTGAGTCATTGAATCACTCATTGAAAAAATAATTAACTCAAATGAATTTAAAATTTTAAAATAAACTGCAACAATTAATATTTTGTCAGAACCTCTGGTAAATTACATGTTATTTCATTTAGTTGTCATTCAGAATCATGATCTCAGTTTGAAAAAAAACAAAAAAAAGTGTTTCTCAATTTATCCAGAATTGTGCAGCTATAAGTTTCTTTAACACTTATTTATGTATGTACTTATTAATCACAGCAATGTAGTGTGATCCATTAATACATACAATATAGCCTATTTCAATTCAGACCTAGGTCTGAAATATATTGTTCTCTGCAAACATGATGATCTTAAATTTATTTATTATCAATTTACTATTAATAAATGTGTAAAGTTGCATAAAATGGAAATAATAAAGTAGGCTAACTACGCTACCTCAGATGGTTGAATGGTTGGATTCTGCAACTGGTAAAATAAAACATATATAAGACAATACAACATTTACTGTAGGAGCCATACAATTTACTGATGACTTAATAAAAAAACTGTTCTTTTGCGCTTCTGATTTGGCAGTGAAATTCGGCGATTTTGGGTGCGTAAGATGTGAAGGATTCAATGGTCCAGTTAATATTTTCACCCCATAATGGCGGCCGCGCTACCGGAGCGCCACCTAGTGGCTGTTAGCCAAAAAGTATCACAGTGTCGCCTCTTGGGTTCTATAATCTTTGGTCCTACGAAGAACGTCTCGTTTAATTCTGGTTAAGGACACTCTGTATACCACATCATTCACAGGATATGTCCTCTGGAGGATGCAGCCTTCGAGGTTAAATTAAATGAGACACAGCTGTTTTCTCTTGTTTGGTGGGTTTGTCAAAAATCTCAGCCCAATCAGCTGCAACATAAACCATGCGGTATTAAAGAGACAGCTCGCACAATGGGTCCAAGTAAAGGCGTTTACAAATGTGTCCGCTGCAGCTCGGTATACACAACAATTTAAGATATTAGAAGACATGTTTGTCGTAACTGCGCGTTCACACCGCCGCCGGAGAGAGCGTCAAAGTGACAGGAAGTCATTCATTTTCAATGTGAGCTGGTGGCGAGCTCTGGCGAGAGCGGCGCGTCTTGGACGGTGAGAGTGTCGAGGAGAGTTGAAGTCAGTTCAACTTTATGGTAATGAGCTATGACGCGGTTCAGCGGCAACTAATCAGAATGTAGGGGATTCCGACTGGTTGCCTGATAGATATTCTTATCAGCCTGACTTTTCTTTCCCTGTTTCTCCTAGCTAGACTAAGTCCAGTCCAAAGTTTTAACTGATTTATGAATCAGATCAAACACTTAGCTTCATTTAAGGTTGGACTGGTGCCTATCAAAAGAAAGCAGAGTGTTGTTAGTTTATAAAAACATAAAGAACTGCTATGAGACCAGTAAATAACCAAGCTACAAATTAATGTGACAAATCAAAATTTTAGGAAGTCTCTGTAGTGCTCATTAAATGTGCAGTACCTGCACTCAAGGGAAGGGATAGAAGTCTTGCTAGATCATCAGTCAGTTGAATGTGTTACATTTCTCAGATTCATCTGGCAGTTCTGAGATTTCTGTAGGACTGCTGTTCTGCAGCACTGGACCTTCTGAAAGAGTCTTTCAGTTTCACATGTCTTTCTCTTCATCCAGTGAACTTTGTCAGTCTGTGATGAGGATCTGATGAGAGCACTGGAGGTCTGGAAGATGCAGTTGTGTCTCTGTCTCTCTTCTCAAGGCATCTTGTTGCATTGTCGTTTCTCCAAGTCCAGCCCCTCTGAGATACAGTATCAGTTTTCTCTTTCAGGGGTGGAGCTGATGGTCTATCCAGCCGTGTGCCGTCTTCTCTCTCCCTCATTAAATGCACAGCATAGTTGTTCTTTATTTTGGCAACATCCTAAAAGCCATGGTCTGCTTTCTAAAAAATGAACACTCAAGAGAGAGCCGCATGTAAATTCCAACCACAATTGTATATGAGCAATCTGATTTGCTTTTTAATCACCTCTTTCAAATGTCTCTTAATTTTATCATCTGGTTGACAATAGCAGTTCCTCATTTTTATTTTAATAAAGCAAGTTCTTCTTTGCAGAAAAAGCAAGCAATTTCTTCTTTGCAGAATGCAGAAAAGAGCAATAAGCTACTCTGAAATATATCTAAGATCACTACAAATAAATAATCCTCACAAATGCATCAGCATAATGTATTATGTTATAAAGTCAGACTTCAATCTCAATCTAGTAATACTAAAAATAAGTTGGCAACCGTCAAAAATATTTTTTCTTTTTATGTTGAGCTCAAAACATCTAATTAAATTAGTCACCCAATCTTGATCTCATTCAACACAACGCAGAAGTTATTCTTCAAATAACAAAATCTTAAAATCTCTGCCATACATCAATTTTTATACTGTCTCCCAGGGATAACGAGTACAAATACAGATGTCTGCACATAACAGGATTACACTATATCTTTTATATTAATTTAATATGGTCCTATTTATTTGTTTCTCTATTTAACTCTTGAGATTATTTCATTTAAAGTATGGTCTTTAATTTATATCTAAGCCAAGATAAATCAAAATCTCATAAGTCTAATCAGCCAAATTATCTAAATACAATTGCACATATCTGCGCTATCCCCCATTGTCAAATATCTAATAAACAGAATTTTGATATTTGACTCCTAATTCACCATGGATTTCACATGCAACTGCTTTTAAGATCATCAGCCCCTCAATCTGACACAGGAGGGACAGAACATGATCTGCTTCATAACTTCACTGAATCAAAGTGAACTTGAATTCTTATTTATATCTCTAATGTTCTTTCTCCTGTCCAGATACATTTTTTTATGCAAATTAAAAAAAAATTTAATCTAGCAGTTTAAGTTAATGCCTTGCAAGGACTTCACAATAAAAATTCATTCAATTGTGAAAAAGGACTGAGAGATATCCTAAGGAATAGGAAAACCAGAAAAATAAATAAATCTCTTCAAACATATAATCATCTATTCCTTCTTCCCACGCTCAAAAACGTGAGGATAACACTAATGACAAAAAGGGTGATCAATCCTCTTTTTATCCTTCCCGTTTTATTCAAATACGAGGATAACCAACTTTTACCAAATATGGCAAAAATCGCGGCACGAAAATTTAAGGATACATTTCTCAACAGACAGTAAGATGCACTTAAGCATTTTATTTCTTACCTGTCTGGAGAAATCCCGGACGAGCCCCCAAATTGCAAGGTTGATTAATCTTACATTTATTGTCCTGATTCGTGCCTCATTCTCAGTTTGTCTTTTTCACTCATTGAATGCATAGGCCTATGGGAAAGAGTCATGAACATGAAGCCAATCCGTTCACAAAACCTCCTCCCAGACTTACTTCAGTACAGGGCTTTTAAACATGTTCAGGGGGTGGTGTAACAATTGTCCAATGAGAATATACTTTCATGATATAGGAATGTGGTACATATAGAAAAAACAAGTCTAAATATGGTCAACATCTGGTCCAGTGACCCTGCCTGCATTGGGCTCCAGCAGGGACCCTTTCTTGGCTGCTTTCCAAGAAACACACACACATATACATTGTGTACATTAAAACCAGATGTGTGACGAAACCATAACAACTAGTCTCCATTCTACCCTTGCATCCATGAAGACCAGGTGAGGGAAAACAGGGAGAAACAGGGAAAGAAAAGTCAGGCTGATAAGAATATCTATCAACGAGCAAAACTCCCGCGGCAAATAGAACGGTTTGCAGTTAATGAAGAGTGTTTCAAGATCTGGACAGCACATCTTCTTTAACACAGTTACATCTGAACACCACCTTTCGTTGATGTAAAAGCACATCCCGCCGCCGCGTGATTTCCCCGTTGATTCTGCGTCGCGATCTGATCTAAACAGCTGAAAGCCCGGCAGACTTAACGCGCTGTCCGGAATGGCGTCGTTCAGCCAGGTCTCCGTGAAGCACAGAGCAGCCGAGTTCGAAAAATCCTTATTTGTCCGGGAGAGCAGTTTGTCCATTTTGTTGGGCAGAGAGCGGAGATTCGCCAGATGGATGCTAGGCAGCGACGTTCTTAATCCGCGCTGTCTGAGCTTCACGAGGGCGCCGGCGCGCTTTCCCCGTCTGCGCGTCCTGAAGCGTCTAAACAGCGCTGCCGCTCCGCCGACTACAACGTTCAACAAAACGTCTGAATAATCGAAATCCGGTAAAAAGATTTTGTGGTGTGCACTGCCGAATGTTCAGCAGTTCATCCCTGGTAAAACTGATGGTGTTTGAAAAACAAAAAACAGGAAAAACTAACAAAAACAGAACAAACACTGAAGAGCTAAGCACTGTGGCTGCCATGCGCGGCGCCATCTTACATGTATCTTATTTAGAACAAAGTTATAATTCCTTGGAGACGTGTCATGCAGCTGACAGACATGTATCGCGTTTATATCGTTTATTTTATTTTTTTTATATTCACAAACTTGTTAACTATATCATGAATTTTATGATATATTCCGTTTGTAAAATATGTGGAAGTGAATGTGTTTTGTCGCGCGATGAGTTTCACGGCATTTCAGAGCTGTCGGATATACGAAATCTTCCCCGAAATACAGATAAGTATGTGGCCGGTGAACTTGGAGAAGAATAGAGTAAACTTTATTGTTTCATAAACAATGTGTATCTGATATGAATAAAACACTTCGTCAAATTATAATTGAAAGGTTTATTGTTGCAGCTTCCGTAGACATCAGTGTAATTTGAATTTAACAAATTATAAATGTCTTTTTTATGCAGTAGCCTAATTAATTCAAATGTGTATTTAAATGTCTGAAACCTAAAATAAAGCGCGATGAGGTTAAAAACACAGAATAGTTGTGATAACGTTACATGACAAGCGCAGAGCGTGCGTCTGTCTCTGGGTCAGCGCTAAAGCACATTTGAATTTAGCAGTGATTTATTTTGCATCTTATTCTTGCCATAATCCTAATTGAACACTGAGTGTATTACAGCTTCAGAATTATATTCGTATTGACTGTCAGTAGTGATAAGGTAGCTATAGCTAAGAGTGCTCCAGACCAACCTTACGAAAGTATGACTTACAGAAGGTATACTTAACTAAGAACGTTTCGGGAAACACGTATTAACGTTAAGGTACAGCTTAAGGTATAATTTAAGAACGACGTAGAGTTAAGAAGGTTTCGGGAAACCCAGCCCAGCTCTCTGAAGACCATACACAAATTTCAAATTTTGTGGAAGAATTTTATAAGAAACTACTCTGAACACAACAGTAATCAGAGCTCATACTTCCTCTCTTATATAAAAAATGTGGCACAAGGTATTGATGAAACTCAGAAGGACTTTTGTGATCAAGATATATCCATTGAAGAACTAAAAAAGAACATCAGTAAGTTAAAAGATAATAAATCCCCAGGGAATGATGGCCTTACAGGTACATTTTATAAGGTATTTAAAGATTATATATCTGAATTCTTATTATTGGTTTTAAGGAGGCTATAGAAACCTGTAGGCTTCCCCTAACTATGTGTCAAGGTTTAATTACATTGTTACCTAAACCCAATAAGGATTGCTTGCTTCTTGACAATTGAATGCCTATAACCTTAATTAATAATGACGCAAAATTGATGGCTCATATTTTTGCACAAAGAATAAAGTTGTGTTTAGATACAATTATAGATGATAGTCAGTCCGGCTTTAGTCAGTCCTACATATTAGTAATAATATTCGATTAATCTTAGATTTAATTGATTTATAAGGATAACAGTTACATTCTCTCTCTCTCTGTCTCTCTCTCTCTCTATATATATATATATATACACTCACCTAAAGGATTATTAGGAACACCATACTCATACTGTGTTTGACCCCCTTTCGCCTTCAGAACTGCCTTAATTCTACGTGGCATTGATTCAACAAGGTGCTGAAAGCATTCTTTAGAAATGTTGGCCCATATTGATAGGATAGCATCTTGCAGTTGATGGAGATTTGTGGGATGCACATCCAGGGCACGAAGCTCCCGTTCCACCACATCCCAAAGATGCTCTATTGGGTTGAGATCTGGTGACTGTGGGGGCCATTTTAGTACAGTGAACTCATTGTCATGTTCAAGAAACCAATTTGAAATGATTCGAGCTTTGTGACATGGTGCATTATCCTGCTGGAAGTAGCCATCAGAGGATGGGTACATGGTGGTCATAAAGGGATGGACATGGTCAGAAACAATGCTCAGGTAGGCCGTGGCATTTAAACGATGCCCAATTGGCACTAAGGGGCCTAAAGTGTGCCAAGAAAACATCCCCCACACCATTACACCACCACCAGCAGCCTGCACAGTGGTAACAAGGCATGATGGATCCATGTTCTCATTCTGTTTACGCCAAATTCTGACTCTACCATCTGAATGTCTCAACAGAAATCGAGACTCATCAGACCAGGCAACATTTTTCCAGTCTTCAACTGTCCAGTTTTGGTGAGCTCGTGCAAATTGTAGCCTCTTTTTCCTATTTGTAGTGGAGATGAGTGGTACCCGGTGGGGTCTTCTGCTGTTGTAGCCCATCCGCCTCAAGGTTGTGCGTGTTGTGGCTTCACAAATGCTTTGCTGCATACCTTGGTTGTAACGAGTGGTTATTTCAGTCAAAGTTGCTCTTCTATCAGCTTGAATCAGTCGGCCCATTCTCCTCTGACCTCTAGCATCAACAAGGCATTTTCGCCCACAAGACTGCCGCATACTGGATGTTTTTCCCTTTTCACACCATTCTTTGTAAACCCTAGAAATGGTTGTGCGTGAAAATCCCAGTAATTGAGCAGATTGTGAAATACTCAGACCGGCCCGTCTGGCACCAACAACCATGCCACGCTCAAAATTGCTTCAATCACCTTTCTTTCCCATTCTGACATTCAGTTTGGAGTTCAGGAGATTGTCTTGACCAGGACCACACCCCTAAATGCATTGAAGCAACTGCCATGTGATTGGTTGATTAGATAATTGCATTAATGAGAAATTGAACAGGTGTTCCTAATAATCCTTTAGGTGAGTGTATAAGCCTTTGATACTGTGAAACATGATTATTTGTTTTATTGGATTTAGTTTGGTTTTGGTCAATATTTTATAAGGGCAATACAATCTTTTTATAGTGACTGTAATAGTTCAGTTAAACTTTCTTGAGGAACTACTCGTAGATTTAGCATCTCCTGGGGCATAAAACGGGGAGATCCGGCGGCACCCTTTCTATTTCTTTTGGTCATGCAAAAGATGGCATTACATTTACATAATTGACTCTTTTCAAGGCATCAAAATTAGGGGAAAAAAATTAAATGTTGTCAGCTTGCTGATGATTCAGCAATTTATTTGAAAAATATATCACAGGGTAAAAAAGTTATAGAGTGTCTCAATATATGTTCTGAAGCTTCAGGTTTATCTTTAAATGTTAAAAAATGTACTCTCTTTCCACTTAAAGACAATAATATTCCTTTAACTGAATTTTAAGGTATTCCACTTAGGGAGGAGGTAATTTATTTTGGTATCAATATCTGTAAAAATCAGTCAGAAAGAGTGCAATCCAATTTTCAACCCCTTATGTTGAAAATTAAAAAGAAATTTGATATGTGGAAATTTGAAATTTGCAGAGCTTGTGCTAACATACCCATGTTGTCATGATCAGACGCTTTTCTTATGCTTTCTATAATAAATGCTTGCTGTTTTCTCATTTTTGTTGTGTTTTTGTTACTGAGAAGAAAGTGCACGGCACATATTTACATATTCATCTAACCACAAGTCTCAGCGGTGTGGGCGGCGTCAGATGTTCGTTTACAGTATATCGTTGGTCACGCATTTCGAACTTCGTTTTACCCCTAAAGGAACAAAAAAGAACTTCGTTTTAAGTATACCAGGGCCTTTAGCTGTTATAAATTCATTGTAAACCGTGGCTTCTTGGGGCTTATTGCTTTAGTTTAGCACTGCTGTAGTTCAGTTACCTCAGTCTTTATGGACTAGGTGCACAAGATGGCGCCGGTGAGCTGCGGCGATGCGACTGTGCGCACGGTTACTTCGCACGATCGTGCCCTTCTGGTCTTGACATTTGCATTTGGTGCTGGAAGAAACTCAAATATGAAACTTTTTTTTTTTTTTATTAAAGAGAAGATGGTGGTCTATCACGAAAGAAATCCTTGTTATATTATTGTGTAACATTACCTTTGTGTGGAAATTCAACGAGATGCACGGAGATACGCGATCTTTAATCTTTCTCCTGTTGATTATGCGGTTCAGGCTCAGCGGTGATCCACAGGGATATCTTTATGCATACAAAACACTCAAGTATGTAATATATCTCTTGATTTTGTTCTGACAGCTGGCGGACTAATGGCTCAAAAACGTCTCGGTTACGACTGTCACCTTAGTTCCCTGAAGAGGGAACGAGACGTTGCGTCGAGAAATTGACGCTGTGGGAACGCAACGCGTAATGTCGTCATGAAGCACATGTGAAATCCGTCCAATGGAGTGACGAGACGTCAGAGGCGGGTGACGTCACGACCAGGAAACTATAAAGCACGCTCAAACAAAGCAGCGCTAGCTTCAAAGTGTCTGAAGTAGGCGCTTGACAAGCATGCAGGAAGTATGGCAGAACGACGCAACGTCTCGTTCCCTCTTCAGGGAACTAAGGTTACAGTCGTAACCGAGACGTTCCCTTTCAAGGGAACTCGCGTTGTGTTGAGAAATTGACGCTGTGGGAACGTTAATACCCACGCCGCCATAATGACCAATGCCTGTCTAGTGTGACTCGTCAGCACCAGACAGAACCCTGGCCCCAGGAGTGGAGCTCAGATCAAGGTCATAAAACCTCATGAATGTATGCGGTGAGGACCAGCCTGCCGCATCACAAACATCTTGCAAAGATGCTCCGAGGAGCAGAGCTTTAGAGGCCACCATACTCCTAGTGGAGTGGGCACGGACTGCCAAAAGAGATGGCAGTCCTGCCGACTCGTAAGCAAGTGAGATAGCTTCAACTATCCACTTACTCATCCTCTGCTTAGATACTGGGGCCCCTTTCCTAGGGGACCCGAAACAAATGAACAATCGTTCTGACTTACGCCACAGGGCAGCTCTGTGGACGTAAGCATCCAACGCCCGAACTGGGCAAAGCAGATTAAGTCGTTCCTGGTCTGAATCCCTGAAGGGAGGAGGACAGAAGGCCTGCAGTACTATGTGCCTCACCACATTGGTGGGGACCTTAGGAACATACCCAGGTCTGGGAGAAAGGAAAGCTTTCACCATACCGGGTGCAAATTCCAAGCACGATGGGGCAACCGAAAGAGCTTGCAAATCTCCTATTCTTTTAAGAGAAGAAATAGCGAGAAGGAACAGAGTCTTGAAAGTCAAGAACTTAACTGGAACCTCCTCAATAGGCTCAAAGGGACCTAAGGAAAGGCCCTGGAGCACCAAGGCCAAATCCCAAGCCGGTACCCTCGTGCGTACCGCAGGCCTCAGCCTCAGTGTGCCACGAAGGAAGCGAGTGACAAGAGGGTCTCTCCCCAGAGAGCCACCCGAGCCGCAATGGCCGCCACATAGACCTTTAAGGTGGAAGGAGATAACCCTGCAGTGAACCTCTCCTGCAAAAATTCCAACACTGCCACCACCGGGCAGTTAACTGGATCCAACTGATGACCACTGCACCAAGTAGAAAACAGCTTCCATTTAAAAGCATACAGCTTCCTCGTGGAGGGAGCTCTAGAGTGAAGGATGGTACCCACAACCTCGGCTGAGAGACCAGAATCTATGAGCTGGGCCCCCTCAGAGGCCAGGCCCACAGGTTCCAGAGTTCCGGGCGAGGGTGAAATATTGAGCCCTCCGCCTGGGACAGAAGATCCCTCCTGACCGGAATCTCCCAAGGAGAGCCGTCTAGGAGAGCAATTAGGTCCGAAAACCAAACTCTGCCCGGCCACCGCGGGGCTATCAACATGAGCCGAACCTGGTCCCGGCGAACTCTCTCTAAAACTCCCAGGAGCAGAGCGATCGGAGGAAAAGCATACAGACGAAGCCTCGGCCACGTCTGTACCATAGCATCCAGTCCGAGAGGAGCTGGATGAGTGAGGGAGAACCAGAGTGGACAGTGAGACGTCTCTCGAGATGCAAACAGATCCACCTGAGCCTAACCGAACATCCCCCATATTTGCTCCACCACCTCGGGGTGGAGCCTCCATTCCCCGGGCCTCAGCCCCTGCCTCGACAGGATGTCTGCTCTTATGTTCTGGACCCCGGGGATGTATGCTGCACAAAGTGACAGCAACTTCCCCTGGGACCACAGGAGGATTTGGAGTGCCAGTTTGTAAAGTGGACGCGACCTCAAACCCCCCTGGTGATTTATATAGGCAACCACCGATGTGTTGTCTGACCGGACAAGAACATGATGGCCCCTGAGGTCTGGGAGAAAGACTCTGAGAGGCAAAAACACAGTCATCATCTCCAGGCAGTTGATGTGCCAGGAGCGGTGATGTTCGCTCCACAGACCCAGAGTCGAGCGTCCGTCTAGGATCGCTCCCCAGCCCGTGAGGGATGCATCTGTCGTTAGCATCTTGCGACGACAAGGAGCTCCCAACACTGGGCCTTGGGATAAAAACCAGGGTTTCTTCCACATGTCGAGGGCACGTAAGCATCGCCGCGTGACCTTGATCATGCGAAATGGATTTCCCCTCGGAGAAAACCCCCTGGTTCTGAGCCACCACTGCAAGGGTCTCATGTACAGCAGGCCAAAGGGAATCACATTGGACGCTGCTGCCATTAAGCCCAACAGTCTCTGAAACTGTTTCACAGTGAGTGACTGGCCTAGCTTTATCCGGTTTACGGTATAAAGGATTGATTCTATGCGAGCAGGTGAAAGACGCGCCTGCATCACAACAGAGTCCCAAACCACACCCAGAAAAGTGGTTCTCTGAGCTGGAGAAAGAACACTCTTCTTGGCGTTTAACCTTAACCCCAACTTTCTCATGTGGGCGAGAACGACATCTCGATGCCGAACCGCTAGCTGTTGCGATTGGGCTAATATTTGACAATCGTCGATGTAATTGAGAATGCGAATGCCCTGTAAACGCAGTGGCGCCAAGGCTGCATCCATGCATTTGGTGAAAGTGCGGGGTGACAACGCTAGGCCGAACGGAAGAACCCGATATTGGTAAGCTTTGCCCCCAAAAGCGAACCTCAGGAACTTCCTGTGATGCGGAAGGATGGAGATGTGGAAGTACGCGTCCTTGAGATCGATCGTGACAAACCAGTCCTCGGACCTGATTTGTGACACGATTTGTCTCAAAGTTAACATTTTGAATTTGAGCTTCATAACTGACTGGTTCAGCAGACGCAGATCCAAAATGGGACGCAATCCCCCATCCGTCTTTGGAACGAAAAAATTATGTCAGGACTTCTTTGCCGCAGCCTTCTTGGCGATAATGACGTTCCTCAGATCCGTCCTACCCCTTGAAGGCTGCAGCTGTGAGCACCCTCCCGACCCCCCGACCCCCCGAATTTTTGCGGAGGGGTACGGGTAGAAACGCTCTGTTTCTGGTTGGCACGGTGCTGTGAGGAGCTGGCTTTTGATGACTGGGGCTGCTGGTGTTGTGGAACAGCCCCAGGGGTGAAAGAGCGACGGGGGAGGAGCTTCTGGAACGCCGCCGCCTGTTTATTGGCCTCCTGAAACCTCTCGACGACCGTATTTACAGCATCGCCGAAGAGGCCAGGGGGCGCAAGCGGGGCGTCCATAAGGAAAATTTTATCTTTATCCTTAATAGAGCTCAGGTTCAACCATAGATGTCTCTCTGTAGCCACCAGCGCTGCCATAGCACGGCCCACGGATCTGGCCGTCTCTTTGGTGGCACGGAGAGAAAGATCTGCAGCCCGACGTAGCTCATCGACTACGTCGGGAGTAATTCCCCCGCCCTCATCAATATCACCCAGTAATTCTACCTGGTAGGCTTGCAGCACGCCCATGGTGTGAAGGCATGCTGCCGCCTGACCAGACGCTGAATAAGCTTTGCCCACTAAACCAGAGGTGACTCTTACTGGCTTAGTGGGCAGCGTCGGGGCCTTTAGGGACGATGCCGACTGTGGAGAGAGATAGCTCGCGAGCGTCTCCTCTACTTTTGGCATCGCCCCACAACCGTGCTCTTTAAGCCCCACTATCGATGCATAGTGCGTGGTCTGAGCACTATGCACACAATATGAGGCTGGTTTCTTCCAAGATCTCGACACCTCGGTGTGGAGATCTGGAAAAAATGGGAGACCCCGACGTGGAGGTTGTGCTCTAGAGGGCAGAAAACGTTCATCCAATTTACTCTTAGGACGAACATCCTGCCTCTCTGCTGGCCAGTCAAGATTTAATCTGGCAACAGCACGATTCACAACCTCCACCAACTCCTCATAGGCGGGCGAGTGGGATGGGTCCTCACTCTCAACAGTGTCGATGCTCTCCACATCCAACTCCTCGGAGCTGGACACGTTGAGCATCGGTGCTTGACTCAGTGTGGAAGGACCCGCAGTGCGTGCTTCCACACACTGAGAAAAAGCACTGGATCTATCAGGTGAGGGCTGAGATAAGGCTGGGCCCGTCTCAAACCCCTCTGATAGATCCATTTGCGATCCCCAAGATCTAGATCGCCGCTGTGCCTCGGCAGCAGCGGGACCCGAACCCTGGGGAACGCGAGCCTGGGCGCCCTCCTGAGTGCCAGGCGGGAGCGGAGCGTCCGTAAAGGAAGCATCTCGCAATGCCCACAGCCAGCACCCTCGAGTGCTGACTGTGCATGCTCCGCTCCCAAACAAGCAACACAAAGATTGTGTGTGTCCCCACTCGTGATGTAACGTGGGCAGGGATGCACACACGATCTAAATTGCCTTTCCGCCATTATATTCAATATATATATATCACAAACAATACCAAATAAGACAGACGAGTCACACAAAGCGCTACTGAAGACACAGAAGCTGGCGCTGCTTTGTTTGAGCGTGCTTTATAGTTTCCTGGTCGTGACGTCACCCGCCTCTGACGTCTCGTCAGTCCATTGGATGGATTTCACATGTGCTTCATGACGACATTACGCGTTGCGTTCCCACAGCGTCAATTTCTCGACGCAACACGAGTTCCCTTGAAAGGGAACTGCCTTCTCCACCGCGTGGAACAACACTGGACCATCATGAAGATCTAATGTTTGCTATCGTCAACCGAAGCATCAATCCTCATCAAATAAACATGGGAATATGATATGGTCTCAGTGCATGCTTTACTAACTTTATTTGGTAACATTATTATCGCTGTACTGTATTATTAGTAGCCAATGTAATTTAAATGCTTAATTTTCAGTGTTTGTATTTTCCCTGTGCGTTTCTAATTAGGCTACATTTAGTTTAAGTGAGACGAGTAAAGAGCATCTGTTGCATAAATCTGTCGTCTAAGCAACAGAAAACGTATTTTACTAGGTAAAAAAACAAAAAACAAAACTTAAGCTACCTATATTAAACTTGTGCTAGGCTACAGTTAAAAATGTAAATTAATTGCAATATTTTCACAGCCCTTGTTTTTATCTAAAAAGATAATTGATGGAAAGAAATAGTAAAGGAGCTATGATCATATTGATGGAGCAATGTAGATAAGTGAAAATATATGCTCAGAATTGAGAAATATGGAAATAAATTTATCACAGGGCAAACGTGTGAATGTTCACAAGGCATTTTATGCAGACAACTCAAATCGTATTTGTATATTTACAGGCATTATTGTCATTGCGTATGCACCATGAGTTCGTTAATCTGTCCGTGCATGCATGCATTTAAAAATGCCATTGGCTCATTTGATTGTATTATATATCTTAGTTGTTTTTAAGTGATATAACAGATTCTATAAACAACTATAAGAGATAATTTTCAGCTTTCCCCGGCACTCTGCACCAGCATAAAGCGAAACCGGAAGTGTATATATGTACACTCACTGATCGAAAATCCAAAATGGTGGCCCCGTGCAACTAGTCCATTATTTTAAACAAGAAAACTGCATCCCTGTGTCCCAATGTCCATACTATCCATCCTAAATAGTAAGTGAGATTAAAATAAGTGTGTCCCAAAGCATAGTATGTTGAAAAGAGTATGCCAAAAGTCCCCGGATGGTCTACTACTTCCGGTAGATTTTCGAAGTGTGGATCCGTGCACACTATAAAGGCTTATATTGCCCACATTCCATTGCGCGTTGGATGAGGATTCAGTTCAGAACTACAAACACGAGAAAAAAGTGACAAAAAAACTTCAAAACATGGCGGATATGCGCGATCGATGCTGAGAGGTTTGAGTGACTAGTAATCAGTTCAACCTAATTGAAAATATTTATTTAATGTTATCTGTGTTATATTTCATCTGCAAATACCAATGTGGACTTTTATAAATATCCAAATGGCCATTAACTTTTAAATATGCATTAATATGAGGAGAGTTCTCCACATGAAAGACCCGCGACTGCAAGATCACAGTTCTGCATTTCTTTCCAATATGGTTGGAAATTAGCTAAATGAAATGTGGAGGATGTAAGATGATTGACAGTTTACGGTGACAGGATGCGACAGAGAGAAAAGACGCAATTGTATGACGTGATAGTACATCCCAAAGCTTGTCTACTCTTTTGCTACACACTCAAAAGTAAGTTTTTTTTGTTCACAGAAAGAGTACATACTTTTAGGGCGTAGTATAAGTAGGCGAATTGGGACGCAGCACATGAGTGAGTTTAAATTGTAAAATAGATTGTTCCTCTGAGCACTGTTAATTAGTTTAAACAACACTCTCCAACAGCAGAATGTTATTTTTTTTACTGGACCTTTCATCGCTCTCATCTCTTAACTCTTTTTGGAGCTGCTCAGCTGCACATCCTAACACTTTTGGACAGAAACTCCTGTAGCTGAAATGCCTTACCATATCAAGTGTCTCACTGGCCAATACGACTGAAGCTGAGGAGGTGGGGGAGTGACTTTAAGATTCATGGTATGTTTTATTATTATTTTTATTATAATGTATGTTGCAGTAAAGATTTACTCTGTGCTTAATCAAAAGAGAATAATACATTTTATATTGTGTATTTTTGTCTTTTCAGATATCTGCTCTTATATCTGCCATTGGAGGACAAAACCCAAGAGAATCACATGGAACAAACTTTCAAGTAAGTATGGTGTAATACCAAGAAATTGAGTATTAGACATCTTTCTTAAGGTGCATCTTTGATTGAACTGTCTCTTGTGTGCTACTCGTGTCATTTGGTCTTGCATTTTAACACCTAAGGTGAATTTTATGACAATTACATGATTATCAACTGTTTTGTTTGAAGGCTCAAAAAACAGCTGTGTAAAAAAAAAAATTCAGAAGTCTCATGAATAAATTAATGAGACTTCTGTCACTACACAGCATGAGTACCAATTCAAATATATTCTTTCAAATATACAATGAGAAACGTTATGAGATTGTTTAACTATTTGTGTATCACTGTTTTAAGCTTAGTGAATATTATGTAAGCACAGCAAGTAGAAACTTGAGATTTTATATAAATTTTGATTGGAGTTCTTGTGCAAAAATGATCAAAATGAAAGAAAATCCACAGTGGTACTTTTTTTGCGTTGTTTTATGTACTCATTTAGTATTCATTATGTATTCATTCATTAATATGCTAAAAAAAAAAAGGAAGATGGATTAACAGATAAAGCCCTTAAATACATCAAATGTATACTTGTTTCCAATTTTATTTGGAATGTACAGAATGTTTACAGACAGTGAAGTAGTGGTTGCTGAGTTAGCAACTAGATTATCAGGTGGTATTTTAGTGTAAAAATATTTTCAGTAAAGTAATTTTATATACACCTAAATCAGTATTTTCACCTTTTTGTTTTTTAATAGCTTCATGTTAAAACTTAACAGAAAAAAATGGAATAAAGACAATAAGATATTTAATATTGTATATGAGCAGATACTTTAAATTTTAGATATGTATACTACTTTGTATGTGTGTGTGTGTGTGTGTACAAAATGAGCTGGCAGATCCAGAACAGATCTAGACCAGATTTGGCCCACATTTGGGCCAACTCACCTTAAAGGAATTAAGTTCCGGAGCTGGCCCAGATTTTTGAAAATTTCTGGTCATAATGTTATTGTTTACATTTCAGTTTCGACTTGGAAATGAGTAACTCCTACAGACCTGATCACCAGATCAATACATCACAGATACTATTGATCTATTATTTTGTTACCTTGCAGGTAGAGCATGTCAATTTCAGGCTGCTTCTTCATCATAGAGCCTTTTTCAATCTGACTGCCAAAGTTGGAGACTCCCAAAAATGCTCCAATGAGGGAATAACCTGCCTCTTGTGGAGTGAACTCGAACCAGGGGTCTGCAGACAGAAACATCTCCATATAGCAGCTGACACAAGCACATTAACTGTCTCTTTCTTTCACACGAACACACAGACCTGCTTCCTCTTTCAGTTTGCATTGCTTGTCGATCACTGTGTAGATGGGAAGCGGGTCTTTACTCTGCTGGTTCCACTGCTCTGTGAGTGTGTGTTCATCGATCTAAAAGAGAATGCATTTCTTGCTTGTTATTGTAGAGGAGACCAGCGACAATTAGAACAATTTCTTCAATCACAAATAATTTCAAGTGATATAACTTACTCAACAAATTATCTTTATTAAGAAAATAATTTAAAGTAAAGGCTCTCACTGTAAAAAAGGAAAATAAAAAATTCTCATATGGGAACATGTCCATATGTTCCTGTAAGAACTCTAAACACTGTCAACAGTTCCTCCAGTGACCTCATCATAAAAAAGACACTTTGAGACACTTGAAAAACTGAAGGTCCTTGAGTTCATAACAGGATATTGGAGGTTCTGTCTAAAACACAATGTAACTACTTATACTTTATAAAGAGCTTTTTACTGAGAACACGTTGAGTACATTTTGCTAAGAAGTAGTGTCATATAAATATTAAAGCAGTAAGGAGGAGGTTTTTCTTGTAATTACTTAAAAACGACTTAGTACAATATTTTAGTATATTACAGTTGTACTTTTACAATGCATTTGCTTTGATAAGCGACCTAGAAGTGCACAATCTAAAATGAATAATCTTATATTACTTATCTTGTTTTACATATTTATATTTATTTGAAATGACAAAACTTTGTTTATTTCCAGATTAAAATTAGATTATGAATCCCAAATTTTCATTTTTTGCATGTATGTTTCTTTACCAAAGGATGGCAGGTAGATTTGTAGTCCATTGTAATCTGAACGATGTTACAATATTCATACTATTAAATATTTTTATCACAATCTTTTAAAAATATTCATAACAACTTTGACCTGAATGTGACCACATCATAAATCATATAAGTCATGGAGGCTGTGTTATGAAGAGTTACAGACCTCTTTCACATATGTCGTGACGACCATCGCTGCCTAGAAGTCAGTCATGCTGAAGAAGTCTTTCTCATAGTAATATTTCTTCAGTTTGGCAAATGCATCTGTCCAGCTGACTACTTTAGGGCCGCTGAGTCTCTGGATGATCTTGTCTTTCACAGCCTCCAGTTTGGTGGACCAGTCTGGTTCTTGATATAAGGAGGCCATACACCTACAGAGGAAGAACATACTGCTCTCATTTTTACATTCAACCCATCTCTCTATGTGTGCCTGTGTTTGTTTGTTTGTTTGTTTGTTTGTTGTTTCTCAGGATTCGTACCAGGTTGATCCAGAGACTCCACTCAGATAAAGGAGAAGTTCCAGAAGACCTGCTTTTTCAAGTTGAACCAGGGATCCCAGCAGACCCACCATGGCTCTTTCTCCTCCTCCTGAACCCAGTAATGCAATATTTGGCACTTGATCCTGAAACACACACAGTTTGATTTTGCAAACATTTGATGTTCAGCAGCTACAAAACCATTTTATAGGTTATTTCAAGAAGATATAGCCAGCCAGACAGATATATGAAGTATAAGATATTTTACCAGACTGCAGTGTATCCCAAGCTTCTGTAGGCATTGCTGAACAGTGTTTCTTCTTCTGAATATAAACTCCTCCTCATTCTTATTCAGAGAGTGTTCGATTCTCACCACACTGTTGGTGACAGACCATGAACATCATCACATACTGCTATTTAATATATTTGGATTTCATACAGTCTTGATTTGAATACAGTTTTGTCTAATGTTTATTTTGAACAGTTATTCTCAGAATGATCCATTTTGTTATAGATTTTAATTGTGTAAGCAATGCAGCAGTACTATATAATGAAGTGCACTGCTTCAATAATTGTAGGAATCTGAGCAGGATTACCTTTCCTGGAGTTTGGATACACTCATCTATAAAAGAGTAGAGTTAATATTAACAAGAGTTTTATCGCCATCTGGTGAGAGTATAAAAAGAAAAATGTGTAATACCATGGTGTAAACACTAGATACTTGTACAGCTCTCTGTGGATAAGCTTGTGAATTCCCTAGTTGTTTTTGGACATATTTACCTAATTTTTTTAGGTTGAGGATATGAATTTATATTTAGACATTATCAAAGACTATTTCTTATCAAGATTTGAAGTGTTAGTTTTTGGATTATGATTACAGTCGAACCTAAACATTGTGTTAGAAAGAGAAAGCAAAGAAGCATTTTGTCACCCATTTTTTCTAGAATTCATACAAAATGCCACGTGACTTTTTTTTTTTTTTTTACTTTTTATGCTCTTGACACAGAGCTCCAGCAAAAAAATAAATAAAAAATGCTCAGAACGATGCGAAGGAACAAGCCTGGACATCCAAGTGCAGTTCATATGTGTGTGTGTATAATGTGTGTGAATGGGTGTTTATTTCAGTCTTGATGTTTATAGTGCCACTCCATCACTGCTGTGAGCTTTTCCTGCATTATGACTGGATTATTGAATGGATTTCACATATTCTCAAAACTTTGCTCTGTGTTACAGACAGTGCTTCATAGGTGTGTGTATGTAATTGTGTGTGTGTGTGTGAGTGGGTGTGTCTATATCACACTCTTGATGTTTTAGAGTGTCGCCCCTTTACTGCGGTGTACTTTTTTTTCAGAATTGTGGCTGATTTGTAGATTGTACACACAAAAATTCTCTGAAATGAAGCTCTAGCGCAAGTTCTGCCGGGAAGACTCAAATGTTACGTCACTTATTAGTTCAGATCTAACCAATCATTATCTAACACTTGGAGTATAAATGATTGGTACTTACACTTGTCTGAGTTCGCAGATGCTGACGCAAACTTTCACCTCCATCCTCCCCACCACCACCAGGATGGTCCCTGTCCATACTCCCCGGGGGTCGGCTACGCCCCTGCCTTCAGCTTCAGGCAGGAAACGCTAAGTCTGCAATCCTCAGGACATGAGCTACGGTCGGGGCCTACGCCAAAGATCATTAACCTTATATATTCTGCTTGCTGTTTGGTAATAAATATCAGTGTTACGTTATCTTGCCTCCCGAGTCTTTCTGGTAGAACTTTTGTGTTTTTGTCGATTTCCCATTCATTTCCTATATGGTCGGTCATTTTTGACCGAAGAACACAAGTGTAACTATTTTCATTTACGACCACTTAGACTTTTCGAATCATGCCCTCAATTTTTTTCTGTGTTCGCATACCAATTGACATAAAAATCACCAAGTTTCAGCCCATTCTGATGAAGCTACAATTTTAAAAAATTTAAAACGAAGATTTTTATATTATTTTATATTGCACCACAGAGGTATAATGTGTGCGTGTGTGTGCGTGAGAATGGGTGTTATTTCAGTTTTGATGTTTTAGAGTGTCAGTCCTTCACTGCTGTGAGCTTTTCCTGCATTATGACTGAATTCACAATCACAAAAGTTCATTATTTGCATGAGTTTTAAAGCCTTGCCGTAAGTATAACTCTACCGCTGTGTTAATGTGATGTGAATGTTTGTCACTTCGTACTACACAGTATGTTGAGACAGAGGCGCCAGGACTGCAACTGACAGAAAGCACTATAGCACGATACAATGATATTTCTTCAAAAGCAGATCGTGGAGACCTTTTAATAGTCCATAATCAAAGTCGCACACACCTATAAGAATGTTCATTTTGGACACAGCAAGTGTCACCACTCAAATGTCCAAACTCCGCCTAATAACAAGCAAGGGGAAGTACCGCAATGGAAAACACTCGGGACACAGATTGTAAAATAATTTTCAAAAAAATATATATAGGACTAAGGGGGGTGTTATAATTTTCACAACATTTATTTCAAATTTAATTCAAGCACTTTCAAGGACCAATATTTGTTTTCAAGTACTTTCCAGGCCTTGAATTCATGTGTCTGAAATCCAAGTACTTTCAAGGCGCTTGGGAACCCTACAAGGGACTTGCTTTTTTGTTTGTTTTTCCCTTCAAAAACAAAATGAATCCCCTGCGTCTTCAGCGGCTCAGATGTCGGGAGTAAATGATGACTGTTATGTTCATTCTTATATCCAACAACAAAACGCCTCAGTCGCTTAGGAGACATTCTTGTCTACACCTGCACGGCGTCAAAACAATGGCGGACTGTTTACAGCTCACTCAGGGCGGGTGTATGCTACAACGGCAGTGTCCGTCAAGAGTCGTGGGAGGGGCCTGTGCAAAATGACGTCACTTTGCCATGAATCTGATTATGATTTGTGGGGATTAAAAAAATAAAGCACTGGGTGGATTTTTATGATTATAGGGTGGTTATGTAGACACACTGCCAACACACATTTATGTACAAACACCTTGTAAAAGTGAATTTGGCATCTGATGTCCCCTTTAAATAAACATCTGTGACATTACAACATTGAGATGCAGGTGGTGCTGTTGCGCTTCACTCAACTCGCTAATTTTATCCAAGCGGCAACCTCCCCCAGTTTCTAGTGAAGCCAGTACGGAAGTGACTTAAACTGTGATTCATCGACTGGCCGCTAGGGACAGGCTGCAAAAGAGAGCAGAATCTCATTGAGCCCCATGTTAAAAAGGCCAAGTTTACAGCAGAAAATAACTTGATTACAGCCTGGTTCAAATTGAGGTTTCGGTCTATATAGCTAATTTTGCCCTTCATGACAACTCTGAGGGGGTGAATTGTTTTTATAACTCATCCATTTAAATTATATTAAGCCTTAAAGTTCTGCCTAATTAAGGGCGTGGTCACTTGAGTGACAGGTATCCCGCTGCTGTCTGTGAGCCGTCATGTTACCTCAGCAGCTAATTTCAGCCGCTGAATTTGCCATCTCAGCCATATTTGTGCTTTTTTTCTGGATTATTTTATACAATTATAAAATATGGCTTGCTGCATTAATAGTCGAGACAGATGTACATGTGCTCGCATGTTGAAGATAAACAGAACACACGTTGTTGGATCGTGGCATTGGCTAAAAGTTTTGTTCCTGAGATTTACTACAATGACAATAGCAGGAGGATATAAAACTCCAACAACACTGCTTGGATATTATAACTAAAACTGCTGCACTATTTTGAAAAATTATACTTTGGACACGTGCTCATTTGTTTGAGAGAACATTTGAGAGACATACAGATATATCGGTACGTATACAGTTTTACATCATGAACTATGCTTAGATTTCTTGAAGAACGATGATGGTGAGCAGATCATTCTGAAGAAATGCAAACAATGGATAATATATATTTCATGGATTTAACGCTTTCATGACCAGAAAGTACTGTTTTTTGTGTGCCACGGATTGGATTCATCTCGCAATCGCTATTTCATTAGGTATGAAGTCCCGTTTGATTTTTCGTGTTGTTAGGCTGCGTTTACACTTGGCATTAACATGCGACCTGTATCTGGATGTTGTCTACTTACGCATTAAAAAGACAAGTGTAAACGTGTTTGTGATCGGAATTTTATCCGATCAACGTGTCCTGGTTTGGAGGTAGTCGAGGACGCATTGTGGTCGGATCTCAGTGTAATGTAAACGCGATCCAGCCATCGTATCTACATTCAGAGGGCGACGTCATTAAATCCCCGCCCAGTCTCTCCGCGTGGCTGTCTGAAAATAATGGACAGACGCAGTTTTGACAAGAAATTAAACTTCTTTGAACTTTACAATAAACGTCCCAGACAGCAACATAGTGTGGCCCAGATCCGGCCCACATCTGGTACATGTGGATTACACGTGGACCAGATATGGGCCGTCACTATGTTGCTGTCTGGGGTCTATCTTTAAAACAGTTTATTTAGACTTAGATGAAACCTTGTGTGTTATTTTTAATTTGAATTGTGCTACATTATCTAAACGAGGCGATTTTGTATGTTTTTATTGTTTCAGTTTATTTCCAATATTGCATGCTTAACTTAATAACTTTAAACTGGATGATGTGACTTGTTTAACATGATCAACTCAGTTATTTTTCAACTCTGGAGGTATTTTTTCATTTAAAAAAATTAATTTGATTTAAGACTGGAGATTGCATCGGAAAGTAAAGTAGTGAGTGAAAGCAATAGGACAGTTTAATTTGTCTCGTCTTTACTCGTATAGCACACTTGTTTAGTTCTAATTATGCTCTTTAATGTGATGTGCGTTCTTTTATTTCTTTAATGCAAAGTGTTCGGATTCTGCCGTTACATATTACACAAACAATACAAATGCTTGCGCGCTCCTTTCAATCATGAAATCCATCGAAATATTTTTTTTCACCAAACAAGATTAAAGTTGGGAAATTTACATTGGTAGATTAAGCTCTCTATTTGTGATCGGTTATACTTTTGTGGAATAAATCACAAAAAATCCGTGCTGTTTGCACTGCATTGATAGAGGCTAAAGTGAAAGATTTTTTATATGAAACGTCTGCCTTTCAAACGCGCCTAATTTAAATATTGTGCGGGAAACAGAAATCCGATCAGTTACCCAGATAGAGGCCACTTAATGTGATCAAATATAAACTCGCTGTGTCCTAATTAGCTAATGATCGGATCTGCTTGATCGGATCACGGTGATCGCATATTAATGCCAAGTGTAAACGCAGCTCAGTGTAATGTAAACGCGATCCAGCCATCGAATCTACATTCAGAGGGCATTAAATCCCCGCCCAGTCTCTCCGCGTGGCTGTCAGAAAATAATGGACAGACGCCGTTTTGATAAGAAATTAAACTTCTTTGAACTTTACAATAAACGTCTATCTTTAAAACAGTTTATTTAGACTTACATGATACCTTGTGTGTCATTTTTCATTTTAATTGTGCAACATTATCTAAACACGGTGATCGCATATGTTTTTATTGTTTCAGTTTATTTCCAATATTGCACGCTTAACTTAATAACTTTAAACCTGGATCATGTGACTTGTGTTGCCATCTCTGCCCCCCCTGGTGGCTGATTGGGAAATATGTTGTGTGTGACGTAGTGGGTCAGGATAGGTATGAAAAGGTGTAAACAATGTATAGCGGGAAGTGCAGTCTAGGAGTTTTTTTAAGGTGAAAGTGGTGACGCAGAAAAATGCTCCAGTGGATTGCTAACATGCAAAGTGCACTTTATGCCCACGAATGTGTAACGTTTCCATTGAGGAATAAAGCCCGAGTTCATTGCTCAAAACCAACCGACGTTTGACTGTTTTGTGCTTCGGGTCTGTTAGCCCGGACCACTAGATGCAAGTTACCTGCCACGAGCCAAGTTATTGTATTGAAACAGCTCGCTCCCAACTACGGTTCGGTGCGCGGAAGCTGAAAAGGTAACACTGGGGGCTTCGTCCGGGATATAACGAGCAAGAGAGAGAGAGAGAGAGTTTTGTTGGACGCGGAATGACGGCGCGCGGGGCTAGAGTTAATGCGAGCGCGTGGATGAAGAGGCCTGTCGCGATGGAAACCTCAAACGTAAGCACGAATCCATTTCTTATGGATATAAGAGACACTAATATGGACCTAGTTAATAACGGAGACGGCCAATATGCTGACAACACCAACCCTTTCGCGGCGGGCATGGAGCGAACATTAGCCGCGGACGGAGCTACTGTTTACGGCCGGATGCCGTCATTCAACCTAGCTTCGCCCCTCACACCACCGCCGTCACGGTTGACTAACCCATTCCTAATGTCAGGGGGACTACAAAATAAAGCAGTCGGTGAGTCCATATACTTTAATCAGCAAACATGTGACTGTTCAAAACAATTAGCAGCCAGCCCAATTTCAGTTTTACCGTACGGTTTGGAAAATAGCCCCGCTCCAACGTTTGCCCCACATGCTGCTAACCCGTTTACTCCCATGAACTGTATGGCACGAAACCCTTTTTCACCGGCCCCCGTATTGCATGCCCAGTTCGCCTCGACACCCTTTCCATCTTGCATACCCCGGCCCGTGGAACGTTGTGGAGTGATAAACTACAATGATAACTATGCTGCACACTGTGATCGATACCAATATGATCAGTCAGCTGTAGGAAGGGCCCAGTCAGCGCCACGGTCATCACACAAAGCGCCAGCTGTTGAAATAATGGACACTAGTGATGATGAACAATATGGATATAAAGAGAGAATTCCAATATTGAAGCCAGGCCATTTTGATGGAACAGGCTCCTGGAAAGACTTTATACACAGTTTTGAAAGCTGTGCAAGGGCGAACCATTGGTCGGAAACTACAATGGCAGTTCAACTGAGATTCAGCCTGACTGGCGTGGCTGGAGCTATTGTCCATAAAAACCCCAGATCCGACCGCTGGAGTTACCGGCGGATTGTGGCGGAAATAGAGACCGCCTACGGGCCACGCTCCGACCATGCAGCTGCCATTGGCATTGAACTGAGACAGAGGGTTAGGGGGCAAAATGAAAAACTGCATGTATTAAGGGATGACATCTACGAGAAAGTGTCCATTGTGTATGCTGACCGTACAGAGCTGGAGCAAGACGCCATCAGTGTGGAGGTTTTCACCAACGCCCTGGCCGACGCAGAGGTAGTGCAAAGACTACTGGAAGAGCAGCCGCGCACCCTATCCAGAGCATATGACATCGCACACAGCTATGAGACCACCAAGAGGGCCGCCAGAACAGTCACACAATTCATGCAGCCTGGCCAACGCAGCCTTGTAAATCAGAGAGCCAGGGCTGCCACAGTACGTGAAAATGACAGCCGGCCAGCTTGTGTGGAGCCAGTGGGGGTAGCTGTTTGGTCCATTAATTCACCAGAGAGGGCTCCAAAATTTAATCAGCAATGGCGTCATAAGAGAGACTCAAATGTCAAAACGCCTATGGGGGATATTCAGTGCCACAACTGCTCTGGTCTAGGGCACATCCAGAGAAACTGCCCTTCCCCCCGTCGACCCAGGCAGCAAGTCTGGACCGTTAATAAGAAAACAGCATCCGACACAGGTATAGTGGTTACCTGCACTGCCAATCAGGAAGATGACATGTGTGTCAAAATAGTGATAAATGGACTGGAAATGTGTGCTCTTCTTGACTCTGGTGCTAGGAGAAATGTGTTGCCCCTCCACCTCTTTAACTCCATTCCCACAGAATCCAGAACCACAATAGAGCCATCTGTCGCACAAGTCCTACAGGGCATCGGCCCCACTGGTCTGGCAGTGCTGGGGGAAGTCAACCTGCCTGTACATGTCGGGAGCAGAGCTACCAATGTGAACTTTATCATGGCCGACACAGCAGAGAACACAGAGGTTATCCTAGGGCACCCCTTCTTACATCAGACAAGTGCCCAGTTGGATTATGGTCGCCGGGAGATAACCCTCTTCGGAGAAAAGGTTCCTCGTTTTAACCCAAGCCATCAGTCCCGGGTGCACATTGTCAGAGTGGCCCGCACAACAGTGTTGGAGTCAGGGTGTGAGTATGTAGTGCCTGGCACCGCCCACCTTTGCCGTGCTGCTGAGGGGGACCTGATGTTGAGCCCCACCAAAGGATTTATCGAAAAGCACCACGTTCTAGTGGCTCACATCATCGTGCAGGCGCAGCGGTCCACCAACGTCCCCATCAGAGTCTTCAACCCTGGTGCCTTACCTGTCACTTTGAAGAGAGGCGCCGTGGCAGGGATTCTGCAGCCAGCCACGGTTTTGGGGAAGGTGGAAACCCAGCCACCCCTGGCCACATCGGCCCCCGAAACTACTAACTCTGTCTGTGTTTCTTTTCCCAGCCACCTCCAGGTCCTGTATAACGAGAGCTGTGTTAGCCTGTCCAGGGGCGACCAGGAGAGGTTAGCACACCTGCTGCGATCGTACAGTGACGTCTTCTCCACGGGGCCCACTGACCTTGGCCGTACTGACCTCGTGCAGCACGACATCCTCACCACCCCTGGTCCACCTGTGAAACAGCAACCACGCAGAATGGCTAGAGACAAACAAACGGCAGCAGACCAGCAGGTACAGCAAAGCCTGGACACCGGAGTGGCCCGACCCAGCAATAGCGGCTGGGCTGCACCAATTATTATGGTTCGAAAGAAAGACCAGACTATGCGGCTATGTGTCGACTACAGGCCTTTAAATGAAAGAACCATAAAGGATGCTTATCCACTGCCCCGCATCCAGGATACCTTGGACACACTGTCCACTGCCAGGTACTTCAGCACGCTGGATTTAACATCAGGGTACTGGCAGGTGGAGATGACGCCAAGAGCCCGAAAAGCTGCTGCTTCTGTACCCGTAAGGGCCTGTTCGAATGGAACGTGATGCCTTTTGGACTGCGCAATGCGCCGGCCACGTTCCAGAGGCTCATGGACCGAGTCCTGGCCGGGCTGCAGTGGGAGACCTGTTTGGTCTACCTCGACGACATCATTGTCCTGGGGCAGGATGGAACTGAAATGTTGGAGCGGCTCAGTCAAGTGTTTGGCAGACTACGAGCAGCCAATCTGAAACTTAAGCCTTCCAAGTGTGTCCTGTTCCAAGAGCAAGTGGCCTACTTGGGGCACATTGTCTCCGCCAAAGGTGTTGCCACTGACCCCCAAAAGATTCAAAAGGTGGCTGGGTGGCCTGTACCACAAAACGTATCTGAAGTGCGTCAGTTTGTCGGCCTGGCTTCGTATTACAGACGCTTTGTCAAAGATTTCGCCTCCATTGCTAAGCCCCTACATGAACTCACCAAAAAGTATGCACGCTTTAACTGGACAGGCGAATGCCAGGAAGCTTTTGAACAACTGAAAAGCCGGCTGACGTCGGCACCTGTGCTGGGCTATCCCCTCGACAGCGGCAAGTTGCTCCTCGACACGGACGCCAGTGACTGTGGAATTGGAGCGGTCCTTTCCCAAGTGCAAGACGGTGAGGAGAGAGTACTCACTTATGGGAGTAGGAGACTGTCAGCCACTGAGAAAAACTATTGCACCACCAGACGAGAACTTCTGGCAGCTGTCGAGTTCACCTCTCATTTCCGGCAGTACCTGCTGGGGAGATCATTCATCATACGGACTGACTACAGCAGCCTGCGCTGGCTGACTCGGATGAGGGAGCCTGAGGGCCAGCTCGCTCGCTGGCTGGAAAAACTGGCAGATTACGACTTCCAGGTGATCCATCGGCCAGGGAAACACCACCAAAATGCGGATGCGCTCTCCAGAAGACCCTGCGGGACGTCGTGCCCATGCACAGTGCCAGAGCCTAGCCTCAGTAACCAGTTTCAGCATAAAGGGGTCCAGTGCAACATGGCCGGGAGTCCAGCTGCAGAGGATACTGGGGAAACTCCTCCGGAGCAACCTCCAGTGGGGGTAGTGGTGCCTGAAGGTAGCTGTGGAAGTAGCCCCGCAGTCAAGCCTAAGTATCTTCCAGAGGGGGTAGTGGACACTTTCAGTGACAACCTAGCTGATCCTTCGTTCCGTCCAGGTGTCTACCGGGTGAGTGAGCCAGCCGAAACCAACCTGTTCGGTGGTTGGACCCAAGAGCAGTTAATCAGTGCCCAAGAAACTGACCCAGATATAGCACCAGTGAAGAAGTGGATGGACGAAGGGAGGGGCAGGCCACCCTGGGTTGACATAGCACCCTATAGCCCTGCCACCAAAGCCTACTGGTCGCAGTGGAAAAGGCTCTATCAGAAAGATGGAGTTTTGTTAAGGAAATTCTACTGCACGGATGGAAGAGTGTTCTATCCACAGATCCTACTGCCACGGGAGTACCGCACCTCAGTGACAGAACACTTGCATGATGGACCAGTCGGTGGCCACTTTGGAGGAGAGAGGACCCTCGCACGTCTCAAGGCCCGGTACTACTGGTACAATATGAGAGATGACGTCACTCTGTGGTGCCGCACCTGCACCAGCTGTGCTGCAAAAGCTCGCCCCAAGAAAACACCCCAAGCTGCCATGGGCACAGTGCGAGTTGGTACCCCCTTCGAACGGATTGCAGTTGATTTAATGGGGCCATTAAATGAAACCGAAAGGCGTAACCGCTACATAATAGTGGTACAGGACTATTTCAGCAAATGGGTCGAAGCCTATCCTGTTCCCAACGAACAAGCAACAACAGTGGCTGAAAAGATTGTTTCCGAGTGGGTGTGCAGGTACGGAGCTCCACAGTGCTTACACAGCGACCAAGGTACCAATTTTGAGTCATCTGTGTTCCAGGAAATGTGTGGCCTACTGGGAATCAATAAGACACGGACCACGCCGTTTCGCCCACAGTCTGACGGCCAAGTAGAGCGCTTCAATGCCACCCTGCAGAAAATCATAGCCACCACTGCGGAGCGATGCCATTGGGACTGGGACATTATGACCCCATATGCGGTCATGGCTTACCGTGCAACCAAACACAGCTCCACGGGCCTGCCTCCTAATATGATGCTGTTCGGACGAGAAATTACAGAGCCAGTGGATCTTGTTGCTGGGCTGCCACCTGACTCAGATAACACCACTACTCCTCCATCCTATGTTGTGCAGCTCAGGGAACGGCTCGAGCTATCTCACCAGTTGGCCCGGGAGGCGCTGGGAAAATCTGTTGAGCGTGCCAAACGTCAGTATGACAAAAATATTTGCAGCGTCCAACACAAAGTTGGTGATGCAGTATGGTTCTTGGTCAAGGGCACAAAGAGAGTAAAGAATAAAGTGCGGAAGTTCCTGCCCTCCTACGAGGGTCCGTACTTTGTCGTGGGTGTACTGGACGATTTGGTTTACCGGATTAAAAGGGGCCCGCGGACGAAGATGAAAGTCGTTCACCACAACAAACTCAAAGCCTACCATTCCAGGACGGCACTAGACAATGACTGGGTATTTCAAGAGGCTGAAACGTGGGCACCAGTGGAGGTGCCATCCCCAATGTCAGACCCCAGGTCGTCAGAAATCGATATCGGCCCCCTTGACCTTTGGGGTACATCCCCGGAGACAGAGGACCCTGTGGTGGGGTCTCTTCCAGGTCTTTTCTCTTTACCACCATTGTCGCCGGCTTCATCGAGCAGCAACCGGTTCCCTAGCCACCTTCCCTTTCCACTGGACGAAGCCAGGGAACAATGTGCTCGTCCCCTTTCGAACTCCACTCCCAAACGTCGACCAGGGAGAGTCCGCAGAGCTCCTGATAGGTTTGGAGAATGGATTGATGACTGAGCATATCTGCCTGAGGTTGGGTGTAGGCGGATCGCTGCCCTCCTCAGTGCCAAAAAGAGTTCCAGTATTGTCAAAAACAAAAAGAGTTCCAGTATTGTCAAAAACAAAAAGAGTTCCAGTGTTGTATCATTACGAAAGTAACTTGATTATGTCGAGGTTAAAATGTGAAGTTGGTATGGGTTTAATATAATTGTTACTATCAACAATCGGTAATTTGGATAATAATGGGCTGCATAGTTTTGTTATAGCATCCTGGGTGTGTTTAATGCTATTCACTTTAGTAAACATTCCTGAAAGAAAGAAAAATTCTAATTGGCTCAACAGAATATTTTGCCTAGTTTTGCACTTACAATCCTGCAACCTGTAGTAACTTTACCCTAACGCAAAGGTGTTGTGTGGTAAAGTAATAGTCACATTTTTCCTCAGGGAATGTATAACTGTCCTATTTATAATGTTTTGCTACATGTACAAACAACGGAATATACCTAATGGACGGTTTATGATAGTGCCTTTTCAACCTAACTTTCCTCTATAGGGGGTCCCTTCATAGACCGTGGGAAAATGGGTTATGGTTTGGGATGTTTGTATAATGACCACTATCTGAGTGTACAGGGTAATGATGCTGGAGATATGTTAAAGGTTTAATCATTCTCCAGAGTGGGGGTAGTGTTGCCATCTCTGCCCCCCCCTGGTGGCTGATTGGGAAATATGTTGTGTGTGACGTAGTGGGTCAGGATGGGTATGAAAAGGTGTAAACAATGTATAGCGGGAAGTGCAGTCTAGGAGTTTTTTTTAAGGTGAAAGTGGTGACGCAGAAAAATGCTCCAGTGGATTGCTAACATGCAAAGTGCACTTTATGCCCACGAATGTGTAACGTTTCCATTGAGGAATAAAGCCCGAGTTCATTGCTCAAAACCAACCGACGTTTGACTGTTTTGTGCTTCGGCTCTGTAAGCCCGGACCACTAGATGCAAGTTACCTGCCACGAGCCAAGTTATTGTATTGAAACAGCTCGCTCCCAACTACGGTTCGGTGCGCGGAAGCTGAAAAGGTAACACTTGTTTAACATGATCAACCCAGTTATTTTTCAACTCGAAGTATTTTTTCATAAAAATAAAAACAAAATTGATCTAAGACTGCATCGGAAAGTAAAGTAGTAGCCTAAGTGAAAGCAATAGGACATTGTTTAATTTGTATCGTCTTTATCTTGTCTGGTGTAGTATAGCCTAGCTTGTTTAGTTCTAATTAATGTGTCTAAATTTTTTATTTTTTTTCACCATACAAGATTAATGTTGGGAAATTTAAATTAGTAGATTAAGTTCTCTATTTGTGATCGATTGTACTTTTGTGGAATAAATTACAAAAGTTCCATGCTGTTTGCACTGCATTGTACGGAAGAGGATTAGGGCCAAGCAATAATAAAAAAATAAAACCATCTCGAGATTAAAGTTGTTAAATTTCGAGAAAAAAGTCGAAATAAAATGTTGAGAATAAACTAGTTAAATTACGAGAAAAAATTCGTTAAATTACGAGAAAAAAGTCGAGATAAAATGTTGAGAATAAACTCGTTAAATTACGAGAAAAAACTCGTTAAATTTCGAGAAAAAAGTTGAGATAAAATGTTGAGAATAAACTCGTTAAATTACGAGAAAAAAGTCGTTAAATTACGAGAACAAATTTCGAGAAAAAAGTCGAGATAAAATGTTGAGAATAAAGTCATTAAATTACGAGAATAAAGTCATTAAATTACGAGAATAAAGTCATTAAATTACGAGAACAAACTCGTTAAATTTCGAGAAAAAAGTTGAGATAAAATGTTGAGAATAAAGTAATTAAATTACGAGAATAAAGTCATTAAATTACGAGAAAAATTTCGTTAAATTTCGAGAAAAAAGTCGAGATAAAATGTTGAGAATAAACTCATTAAATTAACGAATTTATTCTCGTAATTTAATGACTTTATTCTCGTAATTTAATGACTTTATTCTCGTAATTTAATGACTTTATTCTCAACATTTTATCTCGACTTTTTTCTCGAAATTTAACGAGTTTTTTCTCGACATTTAACAACTTTAATCTCGAGATGGTTTTATTTTTTTTATTATTGCTTGGCCCTAATCCTCTTCTGTAGCATTGACTGAGGCTAAAGTGAAAGTTTTTTTTAGCCTCTGCCTTTCAAACGCGCCTAATTTAAATATTGTGTGGGAAACAGAAATCCGATCAGTTATCCAGATACAGAGGCCACTTAATGTGAACAAATATAAACGCACCGTGTCCTAATTGGCTAATGATCTGATCTCCTTGATCGGATCACGGTGATCGCATATTAAATAGCCTATAAACGCGCTGTGTCCTGATTGGCTGCGTTTACACTTAGCATTAATATTAATCGGATCATTAGCCGATTAGGACACGGTGCGTTTATATTTGTTCACATTAAGTGGCCTCTGAATCTGGATAACTGATCGGATTTCTGTTTCCCGCACAATATTTAAATTAGGCGCGTTTGAAAGGCAGACGCTTCAAATGGCTTCATAGCGTAAAAAAAAAACTTTAACTTTAGCCTCTATCAACGCAGTGCACACAGCACGCAAAATTTGTTATTTGTTCTAAAAAAGTACAATCAATCACAAATAGAGAACTTAATCTACTAATTTAAGTTTCCCAACATTAATCTTGTATGGTGAAAAAAAAAAAAAAAATTAGACGCATTTCATGATTGAAAGGAGCGCGCAAGCATTTGTATTGTTTGTGTAATATCATGTAACGGTAGAATCCGAACACTTTGTATTAAAGAAATAAAAGAACATCACATTAAAGAGCATTAATTAGAAATAAACAAGGGTAGGCTATACGACACCAGATAAGAGTAAAGACGACACAAATTAAACAATGTCCTATGGTTTCACTCACTACTTTACTTTCCGATGCAATCTCAAGTCTTAGATCAATATTTTTTTTAAATGAAAAAATACTTCCAGAGTTGAAAAAATACTGGGTTGACCATGTTAAACAAGTCACATCATCCAGGTTTAAAGTTAAGTTAAGCGTGCAATATTGGAAATAAACTGAAACAATAAAAACATATGCGATCACCTTGATTAGATAATGTTGCACAATTAAAATGAAAAATGACACTAAAGGTATCATCTAAGTCTAAATAAACTGTTTTAAAGATAGACGTTTATTGTAAAGTTCAAAGAAGTTTAATTTCTTGTCAAAACTGCGTCTGTCCATTATTTTCAGACAGCCACAGACTGGGCGGGGATTTAATGACGTCGCCCTCTGAATGTAGATACGATGGCTGGATCGCGTTTACATTATACTGAGATCCGACCACAATGCGTCCTCGACTACCTCCGACTACCTTGATCGGATAACATTCCGATCACAAACGCGTTTACACTTGTCTTTTTAATGCGTATGTGGACAACATCCAGATACAGGTCGCATGTTAATGCCAAGTGTAAACGGATCGCGCGCAAGAAAGAGAGAGAGGCGTGCCTGAGAGAGCTCTTCTGGTCTTTGTCATTTAGCGCGATTCCGCCTATCCCGCCTTCACTAATCGATAACGAATTGTGATTGAAAGCATGCAGTTCGCAATGTGTGTGTTGTCATCATTAATTTTTAAGTATTTTTCACTCCTCTGAGGCTGACATTGTTTCTGCTGCTGCCGCCGGTGCACGGACAGTTCTGTCAGTTAAGTCATGAGGGTCTTTGGTATCGGGGGTATTTTTACAAGTAAGTACCTGAGCTTGGTATCGGGCCGATACCGATACTAGTATTGGCATCGGTGCATCCCTAAATGGTGTGCTGGCCCTTAGAATTATTTTATTTATATCTGATGTAATGATTCACTCAACTCACCATAGATACGTTTCACAATACTGGTTTCACGATTTTATTTTCTCACGATTTTCTCATGATTTATTTAAACAAAATAAGATTTAAATGGGAAAGTGTCTTTTATTATTTCTCAGACAAAATTCTGCATATTTCATTGTGAAATAGAAATATCTTTATAACAAAACAAAACTATCTTTAAAACAAATCCTAAATGAAATAAATAAATAAATAAATAAATAATACAAATTAAAGAAATCTCTTCGTATGAGTACATGAATAAGAAGTTTATTTGCTGTATTACAGGCTTATCTATCTGTAGCCATTTAAAATAGAGGCAACCACTTTATTTTAATCACTATCCCAACAAAGATGCTATACATACAGGCAGCATGAGCAGTTTTTTAATTTAAATTAGATTGTATAATTTTTTACATTTGAAGCAAAAACAGAATGTTCAGACTTTAGCTTTGTGAATATATATATATATTTATATATGCACATTTGTTAGTGTGCAGATAATTGTTTAATTTTAATTATTCAATTTGTTTTAAATCTTACTTGTAAAGGCTACATGGATTCATTCATTCTACTGCTGTCACATTCCAGATATTAAGCCTTTTAATTGCCCCACTATTGCTGAAGACATTAGCTACATAAAGCTTTAAATGATATACTCACAATTCTTGTATAGTCTTGTAAAATCCTGAGACTTCACCAGCAACACAACAGCCTTTGTCTCTCTGACAAGGCAAAAGATGCTCTTTTATAGGGCTCTGAAACTAAACTGCATCATTAGGGGTGGAGATGGTGGCCATAAATTTGTATTAAAAAAAAAAAACAGGCTAGGAAAATTTTGACTTTACTTCCTTGTAATTTACTTGGAAATTCCTTGGGTGTTGACGATTGCAGACATGTTTTATCAGCACTATTTATGACATCATGTGTATTTTTATTTTTTTATTTTCTTCCCTTTTCTTTTCATATTAAACAACAAAGAGTATTTAAGAGGAATAGGTGTAATCTGCCGGTTGTCCTGTAGGTGACCTCATAACTCTGTCTTCTTACGATAGAGCTTTACGATTACTCCAGAGCACTCGTAGATCTACGATCATTTTCAAGTGCTACTTAAGTTACGATGCTTTTGGGAAACAGACCTTAAAGGTGCCCTAGATTCAAAAATTGAAATTACCTCGGCATAGTTAAATAACAAGAGTTCAGTACATGGAAAAGACATACAGTGAGTCTCAAACTCCATTGTTTCCTCCTTCTTATATAAATCTAATTTGTTTAAAAGACCTCAGAAGAACAGGCGAATCTCAACATAACACCGACTGTTACGTAACAGTCGGGGTGTACGCCCCCAATATTTGCATATGCCAGCTCATGTTCCCAACATTATGAAAGGCATTAGACAAGGGCAGACCGTCTGGATGTGCACAGCTGAATCAACAGACTAGGTAAGCAAGCAATAACAACAGCGAAAAATGGCAGATGGAGCAATAATAACTGACATGATTCATGATAACATGATATTTTTAGTGATATTTGTAAATTGTCTTTCTAAATGTTTCATTAGCATGTTGCTAATGTACTGTTAAATGTGGTTAAAGTTACCATCGTTTCTTACTGTATTCACGGAGACAAGAGCCGTCGCTATTTTCATTTTTAAACACTTGCAGTCTGTATAATGCATAAACACAACTTCATTCTTTATAAATCTCTCCAACAGTGTGTAATGTTAGCTTTAGCCACGCAGCATAGCCTCAAACTCATTCAGAATCAAATGTAAACATCCAAATAAACACTGTACTTACGCGATTAGACATGCTGCATGACGAACACTTTGTAAAGATCCATTTTGAGGGTTATATTAGCTGTTTAAACTTTTTTTATGTTGTTTAAGGCAAGCGCGAGCTCCGTGGGCGTGGAGCACAAGATTTAAAGGGCCACACACCCTGAATCGGCTCATTTCTAATTATGCCCCAAAATAGGCAGTTAAAAAAATTAATTAAAAAAAATCTATGGGGTATTTTGAGCTGAAACTTCACAGACACGTTCAGGGGACACCTTAGACTTATATTACATCTTTTGAAAAGGGAATCTAGGGCACCTTTAATATTAAGATCACTCGTACGATCATTTTTACGATCAACTTAGGCTTACGATGCTTTTGGGAAACGCAGCCCAGGGCTGGGTTTCCCAATAACGATGTATCTTAGCTCTTAAGAGCGCATTCTACGAGTGAAGTTACGAACGCTCGCCGCAATTCCACGTGTGTTTCCCAAAAATGGCCTTAACATGAACGCATGAGAATGCGCTCTAAGTGCTACTTAAGAGTCGCTGTCCATTTACGATGTGCTGAAATATAACCTTATAAGGAATCGTGTCCTCTGAACGTTTCACCTAATAATCGTCATCTGATGTGGATTAGCAATCAAGACACGTCTATGTAAAGCAACTACCTACAGGCTGAGGAAATGGCTGAACAAAAAAAACCAAGAAAAGATACCTTTCAAAAAGATGAAGTAAATGTTCTTGTAGAGGAGGTGAAGCGGAATAAAGATGTTGTTTTCACCAGATTTAAAGGACATCATACAAATAAGGAGAAACAAAACATCTGGGAGGACATTGCTACTAAATTAACAGCAACCAGGGGGGTTAAAAGATCGGGTCCGCAAGAAGTGGCAGGATTTTGCAAGTCTGGCAAAAAGGAAGAGGGCACTGCAGAGGACTGCAATTAAAAAAACAGGTGGTGGGACCAACGAGTCCCCCCTTCTCACAGCAGAGGAAGAGAAGGCCTTGTCAATACTTGGCACAAGTGCTTCAGATGGCATTAGTGGTGGTATTGACATCCATGGAGCTGTAGGGTTAACTCAACCTGAGCCTGAGCCAGGTCCTTCATGTTCAGAGGAGCTATTTTCACCTGCCATCTCCCAGCACATACCATCTCCTACTCCTCCAAACAACCCTCCCAGGCCTCAGCCTCCATCTTCAGTTGTCCAGACTGCAGCCACAACACCTCAGTTTGATATGTGTACTTGTAGTCAGGACTTAGTTCAGCTGGAGAGGGAGAAACTAGATGTCTTGAAAGACATTAGGCAATCCCTTAAAGAAGCCAACAAGAGTGATACCAATTTTCAACAGCAACTCATTGAGCTCAAGAAGGCCAAGCTGGCCTTAGAAGAGAGGAGACTTGCACTAGAGGAGATGAAGTTTGCAAGGCCCTCCATTTCTGTGCCAATTATCTTGCCAGAAGAGTCAGGTAATATGATTATTGTTACATGGGGATTCATTAAGTTTCTGTAATTTCTTGTGTAATGTGAAATGTTTTCTATATGTAGTTATGACTCATCCCACTGTACAATGTCTTTTGCAGGTCCTGGGGAACTGAATTACCCAAATGGATAAAACTCTGTTATTGCATTGTTTCTGATGTCCATGTGTTTGTTGAACCACACAAGGCCTAAGGCCCAATGAAATACCATAGGAAATCTTATGAGTGCTTTCAAGTGTTTCTGAAGTGAATGGTTAATGCTTATTTCATAAGCATGTAAGTTTCAATATTACTTGTATATTAAGGGTGAAAGTAGCACAAATATATGTACTTCATCTAGCCAATACATTTCTACAGGTACAGACAAAAAAAAAAGTTTATTGCAGACATGTCTCACCAGCACTGTTCTATGTATACATATTAAGAAGCACAAATTCTGGTCATTCCAAACAGAGGATAGATTAAAGGAATATGTAATCTATACAATTTCTAAGCATGCCACACCTTCATTTTCTTCAGGGCAGGGCCTAATGTGATTACTGAAATTGGTGACAAGCAGTGGGATATGTGAACATTATCACAGCCTAAAACATTCACATGGTTCCTTCAAAGTTAGTATAGTATATAGAGTTTACACCTCAGTAGACTTGCAAAGGAAAGCACTACAGCGTGTTCTTCAGTTAAGGTTCAGAGAAAGAGAAAGAGAAAGACAGAGACGACCACGAAGTAGATTGGAGACATTAAATGCCTTCATTAGACAGCATCAAAACCCCTTGGATATGCTTGATGACATGGCTATAATTGGGAGATACCGTCTGCCAAGGGAACAAATAGCCCAACTGCTGAATAGCATCGGACCTCAGCTGATGCGTGCCACCAGGAGAAATTTTGCCTTGTCCCCTGAAGTCCAACTCTTAGCAGCATTGAGATTTTATGCAACAGGCAGTTTTCTCCAGGTACTTGGTGATGGGCTTGGATTAAGTAACGCATCAGTGTCAAGAGCTGTTCAAGCGGTCACCAATGCATTACTTCCACTTGCTGTGGAACACATTACATTTCCAGCATTAAGACAGGACATCACAGAAATACAACAGTTTTTTGTAACACATCATCACATCCCACAGGTCATCGGAGTGATCGATGGTACCTTGATCCCGATCCTTACACCATCTGTGGATGGCCATGTATATATATGCCGCAAAGGTTATGCAGCTGTCAACTGCCAGGTGATCTGTGACCATAAGGGTTTGATCACAGACATTGTGGCAAGGTGGCCCGGAAGCACACACGACTCCTTCGTGTTCACCAATTCATCTGTGGGTCAGGAGGCACAAAACTCACAGGGACAGTGGAGGCTGCTTGGGGACAGTGGTTACCCACTGAGGCCATATCTTTTCACCCCTGTGGCTGAATGACAGGGACACAGATTTCAACGAAGCACACCGTGTTGCACGTAGTATCGTGGAACGCACAATAGGGAGGTGGAAGCTGCGCTTTCGGGCTATTCACCAGTCCAGCGGTGGTCTTCTGTTTGCTCCACAAAAGTGCTGTGCAGTAATAATAGTAACAGCTATGTTGCACAGCATTGCGGTGCAGATGAGAATGCCCTTACTTGACAGGGAACAAGATGAAGAGGTGGTGGAGGAGGAGGAGGACGACGAAGATGGCATGGAACCACATGCTGGCCAACCAAGAAATGTCCAATACATGGCTGGTTTTCATGCATGTCAGCAAGTCATTGACAGATTTTTTTGAGTTTATCTCTATTTTTCCCAGTCTTTGAAGTATATTTCCTACATTACTTATTTTATTCTTTTTTTTGTTGTTGTCATTTAATTTAGATGTGTATTTATATTTTTTTTGTTTGTTACCTGCCCTCATTTAAAAAAAAAGATTAAAAAAAAGTGTACAATAAAGTACAATCAAAACCTTATACTATCACAATGCGCTTGATTAAAGTTAAATGTGTAATCTGCCGGTTGTCCTGTAGGTGACCTCATAACTTCTTACGATACACTTAGAGCTTTACGATTACTCCAGAGCACTCGTAGATCTACGATCATTTTCAAGTGCTACTTAAGTTATGATGGGGCAGTCGTGGCCTAATGGATAGAGAGTCGGACTTGTAACCCAAAGGTCATGGGTTCGAGTCTCAGGTCCGGCAGGGATTGTCGGTGAGGGGAGTGATTGTCCAGCGCTCTCCCCACCCTCAATACCACGACTGAGGTGAGACCCTTGAGCAAGGTACCGTACCCCCTACTGCTCCCCGGGCGCCGCAGCAATGGCTGCCCACTGCTCCGGGTGTGTGTTCACTGCTGTGTGTGTGCACTTGGATGGGTTAAATGCAGAGCACAAATTCCGAGTATGGGTCACCATACTTGGCCATATGTCACTTCACTTCTTCACTTCATGATGCTTTTGGGAAACAGACCTTAATATTAAGATCACTCGTACGATCGTTTTTACGATCAACTTAGGCTTACGATGCTTTTGGGAAACGCAGCCCAGCTCAGTTCAGTTCTCATCCAATAGTGTCAGTGCAGTCAAATCAATAATACTGTTGAAAGTTGTACATTCTTTACATTATCATTTACACTGCAGCCACATTTATTGATTTCAGCTTTTGTCTTGTTAAAAGAAAAGTCACATTAAAACTGTGAAATACACTGAATATACTGAACAAAGGGTGAAATAAACAAATATTTAGTGTGTGAAAATGACTGATGTCAATTTTTACACAAAACGGCATAATTTCCACCACAAGTAACATTTTTGCTCCTAATAAAATTGTATCAAAAGTAAGTATACTTGGATTTCACATTCATGTCTGAGTTCTTCCTCGTTGCAGATCGATGCAGATCTCAGTTATGAATTGCCCTCACTGGTGTCAACAGTCCTGGAGTAACTGATTACATGAATCTAGCAATCATTTCACTTTAAGGAAGTGCTTTCTTAACCTTGCAAACCTAATCGGCTCCTGAATAACACATTAATTATTAATATCACTCAGTAAGTAATTTAACCATGCATTACTGCCTTTGGAATGCTTTTGTCTTTCAAACACAATTAAATGTTTTCATGTAATTTCATATTTACATGCAATGCAAGGATTCCACAACATTTTTGTCAGCTGGACTTCTCTGACCTAATATATTTACTTGAAGTACCCCTCTTGTCACAAACTGCTGGTCACTAAATACAACAAAGGAGATTCACTCAAGCAGTCTTTAATTATGATCCAAAAAGACTATAATAAAATAAACACAACATTAATGCAAGACAAAGCACTGGGAAGAACTAAGAGCCTAAACACAAGAGGGAGATCATTAACAGAAATAAAAACAGGTGTAGTGCTAATTAGAAACCATGGGAACAAGCAAGGAACTAGAACCCAAGCAAATGGGCACAGGGAAACCTATACTAAAACAATGAAACTAAACAGAACCAAAGCAGAATCCTGACAGGATAGGCTGAGAGGGACAGGAAGGCGCTTCTTCGCACCATAACTGCAACAGTCCAAATGAGGAGGGAAGGTGGGGGCTCTGGAGGCGGACGAGGGGCTGAAGAAGGGCAGGAAACAGGAAATGACGTAAGGAGAAACCAGGGCATTGATGATGGTGGGAGGAGCCAGGGAGGTTTTGCTTTGCTCTATCCTCTGCGCTTCAGCATTCGTAATGCGCCAAGTCAGAGTTCACTCTTTCTCCGTAAATCGATGTGTATGACCGTCTGTCGGAAGCTAGTTATTTGAGTTTTTAAAGATTTAAATATGGATATTTTTCATACACAAATGCATCGCTTCGCTTCACTTCGCTTAAGAAGGCCCTTATTAACCCCCAGAGCCGTGTGGATATCTTTTAGTATGGATGGTTGTACATTTCTGGGATTCAAAATCTCATCCTCTATTTACTAACATTATAAAGCTTGGAAGAGCCAGGGCATTATTTAATACCAAAAATGTTAATATAACTCTGATTGTATTAGTCTGAAAGAAGAAAGTCATGTACACCTAGGAGAGCTTGATGATTAAATCATGGGGTAATTTTTATTTTTGGGTGAACTAACCCTTTAAGGCTGTGAAAATAAGTTATTATTTTATAAAGATTAACTTAAAGTGACAACCATCAGTTACTATTTAAAGTCTGTTTATGAAGTATTTACATAGACGTTTAATGTGGATGAGCTGAAAGGGAGCACACTGAGATTCAATTGGAGCAGCAACAATTTTTAATTAATAAATATTATATTAAATTTTTATTACAAGATTTTGATAAATAACCTGGGTCATGTATTAAGTTTATACATATTAAACAATTTAAACAACTATTATTGACAATATCTATGAAATTATACTTTTTTTATTGATGTCTCACTGAAGCAGTGTGATTTTCATAGTAGTGCACCCTTTAAGCTCACATAACAATAATATGAAGTCTTTAAAAATTGCAGCAGTTTAAAACCACAGACCATCAAACTGTAAATGTATAATATGGATTTAAAAATACAAGCCAGTAATGCCTGAAAAGTAATATATTAGTGTAACAAACAATCTTATACAATCTTTTGGATCTAACTGTAATAATTTTCCACAGGCAGGTTCCAGGTTATACTATGCAAAAGTCTTAAAGGGTTAGTTCACCCAAAAATGAAAATCATGTCATTAATGACACACCCGTGAGACCTCCGTTCATCTTCGAAACACAGTTTAAGATATTTTAGATTTAGTCCGAGAGCTTTCTGTCCCTCCATTTAAAATGTATGTACGGTGCACTGTCCATGTCCAGAAATGTAATAAAAACATCATCAAAGTAGTCCGTGTGACATCAGTGGGTTAGTTAGAATTTTTTTGAAGTATCGAAAATACATTTTGGTCCAAAAATAACAGCGTACCCGGTCTGAAGTCGTCTGGTGAAAAATGCTCACTGCACAATGTCAGTAGACGGACGATTTGAAGAGGTAAATCAACATCTCGCTGAACACATAGCAGCAATAGCTTTAGTCGCTCTGGATCGTTTACCGGGAAAGAGTAAAAGTGAATCCTTTCATCTGTCGGCGTTGGTAATGCACTTTTACGTCGCCGTGGTTGTTTTTGGCGATTAGGACATCCACGACATGCACACTTTCGCACCATTGTAAAAAATATAGCAATACCAAAATACAAACAATGTCGAGTAGCTTGAATACAGCGTGCGTCTCCCTCAGACTGTAAACGAAGCTCGGGCGCACCAGATAACACGTCAGCAGCGTCACTGCAGAGTCGTGAACGCGGATTGTCAACAGACCCGGAAGAGAAGACAATGCTGAATAAAGTCGTAGTTTTTGTTATTTTTGGACCAAAATGTATTTTCGATGCTTCAAAAACTTCTAACTAACCCACTGATGTCACATGGACTATTTTGATGATGTTTTTATTATCTTTCTGGACATGGACAGTGCACCGTACATACATTTTCAATGGAGGGACAGAAAGCTCTCGGACTAAATCTAAAATATCTTAAACTGTGTTCCGAAGATGAACGGAGGTCTTACGGGTATGGAACGACATGAGGGTGAGTCATTAATGACATGATTTTCATTTTTGGGTGAACTAACCCTTTAATCTCTTAATTTTGCAGTAAGTAGTTATAACTACCCCC
>RJVU01007700.1:1912760-1929720 GCA_003731715.1 Anabarilius grahami | reverse complement strand
CCTCTTTTAACAATGCGAGGGACTTTTTTAGTGACACAACAAAACTTATGCAACAATGCTAACTTTTTTTTAGGGATGACAACATTACGCACACCATTTAATTGGTAAACTTTTTTAGGCATATTCACTTTGTCGATAGATAAAATGCAAAAATTGGTTGGAAACTTGAAACAATGTTTTGGAAATAATCTATTAAACAAGTGGCAATTTGAGGAGTGTGCACTAATATTTTCAGCTCCATTTGTTTGCGCCTTGACACGCCCACAACAAGGGAAATACCATGAATATTCAAACCCACTGGAACAACTTTTCACTGGAACTGAATATTACACAACAGCCCTAAAGTGAATCTCCACCTATTCATTCAGTCCTTTGATGTGATTAGATGGAATTACAATGATGACTCATGTCACATGATTTTGGGAGCATAAATAGTGGATCAGAATCAATCTGAGAGACAGACTGCCTGATAGTTTACAGTTTATTTCATTACCAGCTTTGATCACCAGCACAATGACTGCAGAAATGTCAAAATATGGAGCATGGACCTCAGAGGAGGTTGTCACTCCAGAGGAGGAGAAGATCTGCCATGAGGTAGGAGACAGAAATGTAGTAAATGCAATTTTTGTTAAAACAGTAAAATAATCTTGGTGCTGTAAAATGTTTTGGGAAATTATTTGTTGTCATTTTTAAAAGAACTCTTTTACTTTTCACTTACTGTCACAATACTTTTTACATAAGTTTTCTGATATCTGAATGATAGACGTGACTCTCTAGAGACTAATACATTCAATCTTATTAAAATAACAATAATATAGATAAATATAAAATGTGCATTTGTTTATTCAGATGAAGCCAGACATAGAGAAGAAGGCTGGAGTCACTTTTAGGGCTTACATTCCTTTAAGCTTTAGGAGTCAGCTTGTGTCCGGAACAAACTATCTGGTGAAGGTAACTGATTGTTTTTTTTATCATTATTATTTGTTTTTTTTAATGGATTTTGGACATCACTGAAACTCTTCCAAGGCACAATATGTATGCTTCTAATATCAACAAGCAAATGATTGCAGTGTGTCCTGAACGGGTGTGATCATGTGTCCAGTAATTTTTCTGTCCTCTCTGAAAGGTAACATGCATCATGTCACTGTTTTAAGTTTCTCTGCATTTGTAGCCTAAAAGAGAAAACTTTTCTCAACGCTGTAGAGCTGCTGGACACACAAATCTAATCAGCAACGGTCACTGTAGCAGAACTCGCAGAAATGTGCTTGTTGTCATGAAAAACTGAATGTGTTTAGTTCGCTATCAAATGTGAACAGGGTTTTATATGGAATAGATTACTTATAAATCTGTGTGGATTTCTCTCTCTCTCTCTCAGGTGTACGTTGGAGTGGATAAGTGCGTTCATGCGATGATATCTCAAGCTCTCCCCTGCAATGGAGGGGAACTGACTGTAACTGCAGTCCAGCACCCTAAATCCGCCAGTGAACCTCTGATCCCATTTGATAACTAACCACATGCAGAAAACAGTCTGTCTTCTCTAATAACAGACACACACAATCATCTGCCATACTGTATAGAGGAACTATTGAAAACTGTTTCATTCCTCGATATTAAACTCAATCTTCAAACCCTCAGTCAGTGTGTTTATGTGAACAACACCAAATTCACTTCACTTTACTAAAAATGTGTTATCATGAAATAATAAACATAAAAACATTTTAAAAAATCCTTATTCCAAATGTTTAAAAGCAAAAAGTAACACAATAATGTAAAATGACATTCATTTTTCTAATTTTAAGATCTAATTGACTGTCTGCATGTCTTTTATAAATGGAAAAAATACGTGAATGAAGACTAATGGACACTAGTGATTCCCAAACAGGTGTGGAAAGATTTTGATTTTGCTTTCTTAAAGCTTTAAAAAACAAAAGCTCTTAAAAGTTTAATGATATTTCTACATGAGAAAACAGGAAAATGAGGTTTGGTGTTGATCAAGGGAACTTGAGCCTTACTGATGGGGCTGTGGAGGCTGGGAAACACTGGCGATAAACAAAATAACCAAGAAATTAGCAATGACACAGAATACTCTCATCAGGCTAGATTATATTAGGCCACAGATACATTCGTAGAGGTTTATTTCAGGTATTATTGTTGTTGACACACTGCAGTAGTAACCTGTAAAACTAATCAAACTATTCAAATTCAAGTTAAAGCCTCACAAACGAAATAAAACAGCCGAAGACATCAAAGAGTAAAAAACTGTATTAGCCTAAAGTGGCTTAGGTTATTCACTTATTGTTTGCTCTGTTGTGTCCTTATTTATCTAAAATCTGAAATCAATCATGTAAAACAGCTCAGAAAATGTATTACAAAACTGAATATTATATTAGGCTATACAGTGGTGTAGTCTACATGATACACAGGTGTACGCCGTATCATGACAAAAATGATGCAATATTGATGCATATATATATGCATATATATTTAAGAATGCAAGTCCGGGTTGGACAACCTGACAGGTATATATATATCTTTAAGAATGCAGACATCATAATCTTTAGGAGTAACTGTAGTTTTATGTTTACTTCGAAATTAATATTAGGTCAACATGAGTCCATCATGGTTAAAAAGTTGCCTTAATAAACTACAAATTCTTAATAAACCACAAAAGAACATCTTGTACTCAACTGTGCTATTTTGAGACACCATGAATTTGAACTAAATGTTTTGTTGTACACTTGAACCCATAAGTGTATAAGAGTGGCAACTAAATACATTTTTTAATACAGAGATATGAAGAATTTTTAGTACACCAAGTACAAAATTAGTGCGTGAAAATGGAGCACTTTAAGCAAGTAACGTGTTAGCTCATAGAGACGACACAATACTTTTGAATTCATCATTCATTGCCTATTTATTGCAAATATTGAATTCATTGTCGTTTTTATGACCTACAAATAAGGAAAAACACAAGCAATTTAAAAAGTAAGGGAGTCAACAATTTTATCAGCATCACGATATTGAGTTTCAACCGGCAACTATAGTTGCCGCAGTGTATGGTTGTCATTTTCCTTTTGTACGTTTTTTTCTAGATGTTTTGCATGTTTTATTTCTCAATGACATGCAAGAAAGCATCCAAATAAAGGATTTCAAAAACAAAAAAAAGTTATTCACTTCCTTCCTGTGACATGAGGCTGTCAACTTCCTACCCCTACTTCCAGGAAGCATAGCGAAGGCATACCCTCCCAAAGAAAAGTAATTTTCATGTTAATACTAGGAATTTTTTGTTGACATATATATATCTACATAATCATGAGGGTCTCTAGAATCATCCAAACAAAACAAATCTTACAATGGATCTATAGTTTCTTGTATACTTAGTCAAAAGTCCAAGCGGCAACTATAGTTGCTGGTGGGCAAATGACTTGTAAGTACATTTATCATGGGGAAATGGGGTATATTGTGTTTAATGGGTTAATAAATCAAGGTTATTGGTCTTGTTTAGTGCTTCATAATATTTTATATTGTTATATATTATATATTTTTATTTGTTAATTTATTTATTTTTTAATTTATTTATTTTTTGTTTGTTTGTTATATGTGACCCTGGACTACAAAACCAGTCATAAGGGTCAATTTTTTTAAATTGAGATTTATACATCATCTGAAAGCTGAATATATATAAGCTTTCCATTGATGTATGGTTTGTTATGGCATGACATTTGGCCGAGATACAACTATTTGAAAATCTGGAATCTAAAGGTGCAAAAAAAATCTAAATATTGAGAAAATTGTCCAAATTAAGTCCTTAACAATGTATATCCATTCACAAAAATAATTTTTTATGTATTTACAGTAGAAAATTTACAAAATATCTTAATTGAACATGATCTTTACTTAATATCCTAATGATTTTTGGCATTAAAGAAAAAAAAAATCAATAATTTTGACCCATACAATGTATTGTTGGCTATTGCTACAAATATACCTGTACGACTTATGACTGGGTTTGTGGTCCAGGGTCACATATAGATGTAATTTTTTCTAATGAACAATGTAATTTAACATTTTGATTCACAATGCTCTGTTGGAGCAACTTAATGGCTGCACTTTGTTCTGCACTATGTTCCACCACTTTAAAACAAACGGATTTGTTGTGTGTTGTGTTTTCATATTCAAGAGATTAAGCTAGATGCAGCTTTTTTGTGTTCGCATCGAATGTTCTTCAACTTTGATTGATCTGTTGAAAGCAGTTATTTTGAGTTAGATGCATAAATGTTCTCCTCCTATTCAAATTTTACATTGAAGGGTGCATACAACATATTTGCCCACCGCACATTCAAACACGTTTTTTAAGAAAAAAAAACTAAAACCTGGGGAAAATAAATTTACAAAAAACACTATTAACAGGACTATATGCATGAAATCATTCAGAAAAATTTGGGCACAAATGGGTTAAAAACAATCCTTATAGAAAAAACGTAAAGCAGAAGTGAAATTACAAGAGAAAATTTTAATATATATATATTTTTTAAAGTGCTGTTAATTTTTATTTATAGTTCCTATAAAGGTGTTTTTGCGGGTGCAAAAAAAATAGAAATGGCATGTTTTGTCTGCTAATTAATCGAATAGTTTGGCAGTCCATCCGCGCCGGTGAGTGGCGCTGTGAGCGCAGATCAGCTGTTCACTAACCTGCGCGAGGATCCCCGAAGAACCGTAAACAAAGAGATCCAGCAGAACAGGGTCACGGAACCACAGCTGCCGCTGCTATAAACATCAGCTGTAAGTTTAAATACATTTAACACACTTTATACATGGCGTATTGTATTTCTGTGCACTTAACTACAGTAACACAAGAGCTTCGCCGTGACACTTTTGTTTGTTTGTTTATGTGTGTCCCGCAGCGAAAGCAGGACACGTTGTTGGTCGAGCATGCCCAGTAACGCAGCTCAACTCTTGGAGTCAGACGATACTGAACCGGACCTCCCGGTACTGGTACAGAACCTGAGCGGGTTGAGCCTCCGGGATGAAGAGAGTCCATCAGAACCACGTGATACTTCTCATCTGGGTGTCCTGGGCGCGGTGTTGGACCTCCAGCCCCTGTCCCAAACTGGATCAGAGGAGGAAAACACCACCAACAACAACATTATCAGACATGATGCTGATCTGGACCAGCTGAGGGCCCTGGCCCTCACAGGCATGGAGGCACCGGGGACGGGTGGGCTCTTTCAGGACGGGCTGGGCGAGTCCCAAGGCTACCACCAGGTTCAGGGGAGGATGATGATGGCGGCGATGATGATGATGCAGGAGGGTGAGAGGTGTGCGCTCAATACCAGGAGGAAGAGCGTGAACACAACAGAGTGCGTGATGGTGCCCACATCTGAGCATGTGGCGGAAATAGTTGGCCGACAGGGTGGGTTTGTTTGCTTTTCATGTTTGATATTCTAATATTCTGTGACTCATCTTGTCTTACTTTTCAGCCGGAGCAGGTCTTAACATTAAGGATTTTTAGTGCTGGTGCCTGTTGGATTAGTGATTCATAGTTTTACTCGCCCTGCTGATATTTTCATAGACCTCATCTCACATATATATATATATATACATTTTTTGTCAATATTTAGACAAAGAAATTACATCCGAAGTATGTAAGGTAGTACAACTAGATCTCTTTTATTGAATCCAAAAGGTTTTAATTATATTTTGCTACATATAAAGGTATTTTAAAGATTTTCAAGTGTCTAAAGGTCAGTTTGTTTAAAGGGTTAGTTCACCCAAAAATGAAAATTCTGTCATTTATTACTCACCCTCATGTCGTTCCACACCCGTAAGACCTTCGTTAATCTTCGGAACACAAATTAAGATATTTTAGTTGAAATCCGATGGCTCAGTGAGGCCTACATAGGGAGGAATGACATTTCCTCTCTCAAGATCCATTAATGTACTAAAAACATATTTAAATCAGTTCATGTGAGTACAGTGGTTCAATATTAATATTATAAAGCGACGAGAATATTTTTGGTGCGCCAAAAAAACAAAATAACGACTTTTATAGTGATTGCCGATTTCAAAACACTGCTTCAGGAAGCTTCGGAGCGTTATGAATCTTTTGTGCCGAATCTGCAGTTTGGAGCGCCAAAGTCACGTGATTTCAGCTGTTCAGCTGTTCAACCGAATCATGATTCGATACACTGATTCATTTATGCTCTGAAGCTTCATGAAGCAGTGTTTTGAAATCGATTATCACTAAATAAGTCGTTTTGTTTTTTTGGTGCACCAAAAATATTCTCGTGGCTTTATAATATTAATATTGAACCACTGTACTCACATGAACTGATTTTAAATATGTTTTTAGTACAATAATGGATCTTGAGAGAGGAAATGTCATTGCTCCCTATGGAGGCCTTACGGAGCCATCGGATTTCAACAAAAATATCTTAATTTTTGTTCCGAAGATTAACGAAGGTCTTACGGGTGTGGAACAGCATGAGGGTAAATAATAAATGACAGAATTGTAATTTTTGGGTGAACTAACCCTTTAACCATCCAAAGGCCAATACAGCCATTTAATTTGTGATTTAAAATATCAAAAAAAGTAATAAATGTATATATTTTTTATTCTGGCATGATTTTATAACATCATATATCAACATAGTGCAAAATGGTATTAAAATTATGTGTAGAAGTCGTTGCTTTGTTATGACAAAGAATGTCCAAATTTCATTGACGTCATTTGGAGTAACCAATAAAAAAGGACCATTCTGGATCAAGTCATGTGGTCAGTACTGTATCATGTGACAGGATGTGACATCATTCAGACACCTGCAAAGGGCCACATGGTCGTGAAGCAAAATAACTGTCTTTTTAGCTATTTGAAAAATCATGTTTTCACTCGCTCATACACGTGTCCCGAAACATCAGGTCATTCGGTACAACCGCTATAAAACGTGGAAAATGTTGTAATATTTAAAAAACTTGTACTAAATATAAAATGTTTGATTGTCCTTTTAGATATCAGCCTGTTAGCATTGTTTGAAAATATCGTCATTCGGTGAAACCGAAATTTTGGTTAAACCAAATGACTTTTTGGTGACATATTTTGTCTATCTTGTAAAAAATGACCAAAGCAGTGTTAATTTATTATAAAAAACACAATCTCATTGATAACACTTAATAAAACTTCAAAATTAATTACATCTTCATTATGTTTTTTTTTTTACAGTTTTAAAAACCTTATTCGTCAATGACCAATGACCTATACACACTCATATATGTGTGTGTGTGTGTATGAATATATATATATATACACAAGTGAGATGAGGTCTATGAAAATATCAGCAGACTGTATATAATAACAATAGTATCAGTACATTTATAATGATACCTTGATGAAAATAGGGCTCTAAATATATGCTCTAACTGACCTCACTGAACTGCATGTGTTCACTATGGATTATAACTGCCCCACTTATCTGTGATGACGTGATGTTCCCTCACTGCACTGAATGACAACAAGTTGTGCAATACTAGTGAACTAGCACATTGACAACACCCCTGTTATGTTAGTACTGACTAAACAACATCAAGAACTGCTCTAATTACACCTGAGAGGAGATCCCTTGTCTATCATTGTGATTGACTGATTGATAGATTAATGTCTTTTTAAGCCAGCAATGTGTTGACTTGTCTTTGTATTTCTGCTCTCTTCAGGCTGCAAGATCAAAGCTCTGAGAGCAAAGACCAACACTTACATTAAAACACCCGTTAGAGGAGAAGAACCAGTGTTTGTAGTGACCGGACGGAAGGAGGACGTCATCATGGCGAAGCGTGAGATTCTGTCAGCGGCCGAGCATTTTTCCCTCATCCGGGCGTCTCGGAACAAATTGGCGCCAAACGTTGGGCACAACAGCGTCCCTTGCCATCCGGGACAGACAACCATCCAGGTTCGGGTGCCGTATCGAATGGTAGGGCTCGTGGTGGGACCGAAAGGAGCGACTATCAAGAGGATCCAGCAGCAAACCCACACATACATCGTCACACCAAGCCGTGACAAAGAGCCAGTGTTTGAGGTGACCGGCATGCCTGAGAACGTGGATCGAGCTCGGGAGGAAATCGAAGCCCATATTGCTATGCGTACCGCGGGAAACGTGGACACCAACGTAGACGATGATGACTTCCACTACAACGGCACCGACGTTGGCTTCGAGTCGGGCAGCAACCGAGCCTGGCTCTTCTCCGGCTTCGACAACGGCAGCTTCCACAGCAACGCCGCAGGGTACCGCAACGACAGCTCCAGCTCGCTTGGAAGCAACTCAAGCGAGTCCTACTACAGCGGGAAAGGCAGCGGAGTGGCGGATCTCAGTCCCGGCAGCACCGGCGGTACGTTCTGGTTTGGCGATACCCAGCTGCCCTTGGGGTCCGAAGATTCGGCCGGATACGACGGGCTAACGATGACGGCCCCGTCCACCAATCCCTTGTGGAGCACCTTTGATCGGGGAGGCGCGAGTTTGCCGACTACGCCAAGGCTCTCTCCATCCCTTCTCGCTCGTCTGTCTCCAACTCTTCCGGAGGCACTGGATCATCCGCTGGTTCGGTTGGTGCAGGAGAATTCCCAGAGTCTCCCGGCCTTTGGTCCCGCGTTTTCCCCGTCGAGCGACAGCACGGGCTCCAGCTCTCCGCCGGACATGCGCACCTTCCCCAAACACAGCCAGGTTCCTCCGTGCATACGTTGCGGAGACAATGTGGCGGCGCTCGTCCTGGGTGGGCAAAACCTCGTCTGTTTGGAGTGTTCCAACGCCATCCTGCAAAGCGCGTAGAGAGCGAGAGATTTGGGATCGCAAGGAGCAAACTGGTTTATTTTTTACATTGATAAATACTTCTTCCTTCTTTATTATGTTTAAATAACTGGGAAATGCAGGTTTTCAATTAAGTTCATCTCAAAGAAAGATTTCCCCATTTACGTTTAGCTGCTACGTCGTACTTACGGCAAGCAGTGCTGGGGTTTAGCAGCGCTAAATTGCCATCACCTACGTGTTTTTTGTTGGTTTGTTAATTTGTTTTCAAGGTATCGACTCTGTGTTTACATTTTCATGTGCCTGATTCCATGACGGTAGCGGTGCACACTGGCGCTGTTGCTGAGAAAGCATCTGTGGCCTTGAGTTTCTGTTTTGCAACACTAGAGTCAAACAGCATGCGATCATACAAGAGCCGTCCTGACCTCCACGACCCTGACACCTGCACTTTGAACATCTCCATAAACATTTAAGGGGTTGCACATCGCCATTAAACGCTCATTAAACCGTTCCTGCATAAGTTGTTGCAATAAATTGAGTCACGTTACACACAAAAAGTTTTTAGACAAATTTAAACATTGGCTCCGCTTGTATTGCATGAATAAAACCCATTTTCGCATTCAAATCATTCAGTAGCTGTGTTTCCATCCACATATTATTGTGTATTTTGGGATATCGCATTAAAAATATTGTATTTAAAACGCCAAAATGCGTATAAAAACGTATGAACTCATTTGAGGCAAAAAAAAATTATTTGTAAGAAAATGTGTACGTACATAAACTGATAGAAACAAAATTACTAGATAAATTCCTGATTGCGAAACAAAACAAAAAATCATGTGATTGGATAACTGAACTAACCAGTGGATCAATCTCATTGCACACCATCTAAAATATCATTCTGAAATACCTGAGCCAAAGTCTGACGTCAAAATGATTTGGTATAATTGCCTCCCAGAACTGTCTCACACAATCACATTCCCAAACATCAGGCATCCGAACACAAAATAACATGAAAGCGTTTGTTATTGTGTTTCGTCTGCATGGGGGAAAGAAGTGTCATAGGCTTCCCCGGTTGCAGCAACTTTTTATTATTTTATTAATACTCTGCGCCAGTCTGACAAAAAGTGCGATATTCCATTTTTTCGAACAAGTTCAATTCGCAACTCTAGATGGAAACACTATGGAAGCTTGTTTCCGCCAGTGGATAAAAAATAAAAAAGGTAATTGCGTCTTTTTATCTCGCAATTTTTTTTGAATTTTTCACAAATTCGAGTTTTAAAGTCAGAATTGTGACAAACTCGTAAATTTGAGTTTTAAAGTCAGAATTGTGTGATATAAACTCACAAATTTGAGCTATAAAGTCAGTATTGTGACAAACTCGTAAATTTGAGTTTTAAAGTCAGAATTGTGAGATTTAAACTCACAAATTCGAGTTATAAAGTCAGTATTGTGACAAACTCGTAAATTTGAGTTTTAAAGTCAGAATTGTGTGATATAAACTCACAAATTTGAGTTATAAAGTCAGTATTGTGACAAACTCGTAAATTTGAGTTTAAAGTCAGAATTGTGTGATTTAACTCACAAATTCGAGTTATAAATTCAGAATTGCAAGATATAAACTCGCAAATTCCGGTTATAAAGTTCTTCCCTCCCTCACAATTGGACTTTATAACTGGCAATTTCGAGTTTATATCTCACAATTCTGAGAAAAAAAGTCAGAATTGCGAGATATAAATTCGCAATTGCAAGGAAAAAAAAGTCAGAATATACCAACGCTATCTCATGACCAATTGGTACATATTTTATGAGCTGGCTAATTCGTACGACCTCACTCGTACAAATTCGTACGATTTGACTAAACCCCAGTGATGGGTAGGTTTAGGGGCGGGGTTAGAGGTAGGTCATTCATACGAATTAGCCACCTCGTAAAAATACGTACAAATTGCTGCAAGATCGGGTTGGATATACCGGTAAACTCAGAAAAAAAGTCAGAATTGTGAGATAAAAAGTCGCAATTATCTTTTAAATTGTTTTATTGCTTGGCAGAAACAACGAGTGGTAATGTACGTAAAAAATATGGTCGATTGTTTTACGAAAGAGGCCCTTTTCGTAAGTTGCATTACGATATATGTCCGTAACGACTCCTCTCATTGCCTTAACTGAACGGGTCGTGCCGGGCCAGCACAGGGTGTCGTACCAAGAGGAACGGGGCGCTTAGGACCTGAGAGGAGCGATTCTGTTGACGAGAACGTGCTGTAAACAATCCCTTCTCAAAGTGCAGGTTGACACGGCTAATGACGTCTATTTCACAATCACCACTAAACTCAGAGAAGCTAAGGCATCAGATACATAACCTCTCAAGAATTCACTTNTTTTTTTTTTTTTTTTACAAATTTGTAGTATTTCTGTAGTTTATATTTCATATTCAAATACATATATATATATATATTAAGAATAAATGTAAGACTATTTGGCAAGCAGTCGGCTGCTGGTTGCCATAAGTATTAGCTTGTAGAGTATTGACGTTAGGTACTGTAGAGCAGGAAAAAGCACACCTGCATGATTTATTATCTAACGATTCCTAAATCGCAACAAAAAGCCAAGGATCCAATATATATATATATATATATATACGCTGCATTAGGTCTGCATACTACCACATTATGAACAAAATAAAACTCCTATGTTAAACATAACTAGGAATTTTATCTGAGGGATTTTTACCATCACACTGCAACAATGTTTCTGTATTTGATAATTTTAGTGTTCTTTTATTATGTATATACACATATGCAGGGACATGATGGCATATAAGTTGTATTAAAATTTAAAATATATTTTATGATATGGCCTTACTGTCCTGTGGCCAAAGCACTGATATTATATATTTGCTGTAAAAAAGAATTAAGATTTTTATTTTTCTGATATTAAAGTTCCTTAATAAATTGATTCATTTAAAACTCACCTATGTGTGTGTGTATAATTTGAGTTTTACCTTCAGCCATATTTTATGGGTGTCAAGCTGCGGTCAAACTGGCGTTGTGAGAAAGAATCTGAATAAAATATTCTGGAGACATTTGAGGAAAGTCGTGAAAAACACAAAGTTTGGTAGTATGTTCTCCATTATAAAAAATGGCCTGAAACTAGAGTTTCAGCAAAAATACAAGTTACTAAAATCACAATTTCATCAATTTGACAGCAATGGAAGCTGTTGGAAGTAAAAACTTGCATTGCAATAATTACAGCCTCAAAAGTGCCTCTGATACTACACAAAAAATATGCAATTTTATATAGTGAACAATTATTTAAAAAAAAAATACAAACCAGATCATCACATTTAATAGTTTCAGGGAGAAAGTTTTCATTGTTGACAAAATAATCAAAATTATTGTATTCTCATATCTACCGCATGTTTCAGTCATATGTTGATCAGATAAAGTTATGATGTTGATGTACATGTCAAAAGAACATTAACAGAAAAACACTAATAAGTGAAGAAACTGGAAAACTTCATCAGCCTGAACAACCTGCTCAACAAGTCACTTACACACTTCAACTGTCTCTGGTTGACATACAGGTTGTCTTCAGAAAGGAATACTAGCATACATACTATATACTCAATATAGTATATACTGCATACTGTTTTGTTTGTTTTTTTAAGTTTTTAATATGCAATGCTAAACATTTAACCCTCTGGTAGGAATCTTGGTAACGGTTTTGGCACTTGCTATGAGAACACAGAAAAAATTCACGGACATAATTCGAAAAGGTTAAGGTCACACTTGTATTGTTTGCATTGAAAATGAATGGGAAACGAATTTCATCTAGTGGAAACGTTTGGTACTGCAGCCAAACAAAATCTTACTGAAAGCTCATTTTTTGAGATATCAGCCTCAAATTTGGAGAACAACTTGTTTAGATTTATGGTTTTGATTTTCTTTGAGTTTTAAAGTAAAACATATTTTGGAAAGTATATATTTCATATAAAAATTGTAAATAGTATTTTTGTGCATTTTTTCATAACAATAAACTTAAATACATTTTTTACGTTCACTTTTTTAAAACTTTTTTCACTTTAGCAATAATCTGCCAAGTGTCATCTTTTAAAAAAAAGACCAAAATTAAGTCTGTGCTCCAAAGCATTCAAGATTTATGAGTAAATTTCATTTTCAGGTCTATGCTCAAAAAGTGGATAAATTAAATACCATAAAAATACAAAATATTAAATAAAAAACATCAAACTAAAATGTAGTATATTCATTTCATTTCAAGAATCATTTCTGCATGCAAGGAGCACCAGAGGGTTAAAACGGTGGTTTGTTATATTTTAGTCAAGTTGAGCCAAGTTTCATGTTTAATTCAGCAAATGGCATTCAGTTATCATCTTGAAAATTAATGCATTTGTAATCTTATTTTATGTAATAATATATTTAATCTGAAAATTGTGGCTCATATTATTTTGATACTTCAATATTACTGTTTAGTCGTAATAAAAATAGAAGGTCAAATTGAGCATTATGCATTGTATATATATGTATTGTGAACAATATACATACTGCAAAATTTCTGAACACACCTTCAGATTCAAAACTGTTGCCAACTGTTTGATTATCACAGGTCACTCCGTCTCCATGCCAACATGAACATGCATCATTAAGAAAAAAGATTTAAAAAAATGCACATACAGTTAAAAGAAGACCACACAAAACTGGTTAGTATAATAAAAGAATCAAGTTATCTGATCTAAACCACCAGAGCTAAATGGAGTTTTATATCAAAGACAAAATATATTTGCCCCATCTCAAAGAAATCATATTTCATGTCTTCTGACAGTGTCAAACAGATGTCTAGAAGCAAGATGAGCCTGTTTTTATTGTGAATGCACTCATTGTCTGGTCTCCGAAAGAATCGGCCATACTGAGACAGAGAAGTGATTGATAATGCTGAGATGGAGGCCTGTTCCAGGGAAAACAACCTTTACAAGTGATATAAAGTAACCAAGTGCTTGATATAAATGAGTGAACATTAGTGTTATAAAAAATAATGCATAGGAGGTAAAACACACACAAAGGACAATATTCTGGCCACATACTCGCTGAGATTCAGAAGTGCCAAACACAAGCTGAACACATTTTTGTGCAAACTGTTCATAAAAGTCTGAAGACTGCTGCATCGAACTGAATGTGTAAATTGTTTTTCTTATTCATGTGTTAATCATGTATATATTTCATGAATTGCATAAAGAATGGTTTGTAAAACCATTTTTAGTTAAATAGAATGCTACAATTTACATGACTCTGAATTTTTAGTGTAAATGTTTTGTAAAGAAATTCTTATGTAAATTTATAGAATGGTTGATCAGATCAAACATGAAACAAGCTGAATTCAAAAAATAAAATAAAAAGGTAATTGCGACTTTTTAATCTCACAATTCTGACTTTCTCAGAACTGCGAGATTATAACTCACAATTATGAGTTATAAAGTCAGAATTGCAAGATATAAACTCGCAATTCTGACTTTATATCACACAATTCTGACTTTATATCACAATTCTGACTTTATAACTCGTAATTCTGACTTTATAACTCGCAATTCTGACTTTATATCACAATTCTGACTTTATAACTCGCAATTCTGACTTTATATCTCGCAATTCTGACTTTATATCACAATTCTGACTTTATAACTTGTAATTCTGACTTTATATCTCGCAATTCTGACTTTATATCACAATTCTGACTTTATAACTCGTAATTCTGACTTTATATCGCAATTCTGACTTTATATCGCAATTCTGACTTTATATCTCGTAATTCTGACTTTATAACTCGTAATTCTGACTTTATATCTCGCAATTCTGACTTAATATCGCAATTCTGACTATATATCTCGCAATTCTGACTTTATATCACAATTCTGACTTTATATCTCGTAATTCTGACTTTATAACTCGCAATTCTGACTTTATAACTCGCAATTCTGACTTTATAACTCGCAATTCTGACTTTACAAGTCGCAATTCTGAGGAAAAAAAGTCAGAATTGTGAGATATAAACTCGCAATTGCAAGATAAAAAGTCCCAATTACCTTTTTTATTTTTATTTCTTAGCGGAAACAAGCTTCCATAGAATGCAACAATTTACGTAAACCCAAATTTCTGTATAACTTCTGTAAATATGAGAACGGCCTTATTTAAGAAACACAAGCAGAAAATTTTTTGTGTAAATCGTTCATAAAACCATTCTTACACAAATACACAGGAATAGTTTTATGAACCATCCTGAAACAGAAGCTGTTTAGTTTTTGAAACCATATTTACATAATTTGCTGCAATGATTTGAGCAATAACTTACGTGACCAGGAATTTCTCAGTAAATAGTTCGTAAAACCATTCTTACTTAAATTACTGTATTCAATTTAATGCAATAATTTAAAGGAAAATGGTTTTACGAACTATGATGAATGACAAGCTGAACGAATTTCTTAGTAAATTGTTCATAAAACTACATTGTATAAATTATTGAGTTCAGTTTTTTTTTGCACATGGTTCATCTTGTGTTGCACCTCTGAAGAGGAGTGACATCTGTATTCAGCTGCAGTGTGTACGTGGCCACAGTATAGATCTGACAGATCCAAACTCATGACACTGGATTCAATGCAATATAATACGCATTTCTAAATGTCTCCACTCCAAACGTTTTGAATGAGTCCATTTCTTGTTTGAACATCAAAAGTCTCGTTATGGTGTAAAAAAAGGGTCGTTTCGCTGAACAGTTCTGTTTGATCTAACAGTGTTAGTGTTGTTTGATGTATTGCTGGTTCTTCAATCTGATGTCATGGCTAAAGTCAGAGGTCATGTCAGTCAATTTGAGCTATATGCACTGTAATGTAAAGGTAATAAATGTTCGAACATCAGTCCAGAGGTTGCGGGTCGGCTACAGGCATGGTGTGCAGAACCTCGTCCAAGAGCTGAAGGGCTCGGTGTAAATGAATTTCGATCCAACACGGGGTCTCCTTGATGCTCTGGCGAGGGTAATCGGGACCCCAGCCCTTCACGAAACTCATGCGCAGAATGCAGAGACGCCGCAGGTCGTCCACGCCGATGCCTGCCGCAGCAGACAGACCTGAGGATAGGCGGACGGGGTCATTATTAAACCCAGGAAACGCTGTCAGAGTATTTTAGTACACCGTTTTGTCTGTATCGATGGAGGGATGCAGATGTTCAAAAACCGTTAACAGGACCAAAAGTAATCATTAAATCATTTAAAAAAATTATTTTAAAAACTAGAACCGTTAGGCTATTTCCAGTATTTTTTAATGCAGAAAAAGTTCTGAATAAGTTTTCTAATAATAAGACTTAATGGATTAATCCACAAATTACAATCTTTCAGTTACCAGCTAAGATCGCCACACGCAGCACTGTGATTGGGCGTCATTAATAATGGCAGAAACTGATGTAATATGGATCTATAAATGAAAGACTCACTGATAGCAGGGGCGATGCCCCCCACAGAACCCGGGCCCGGGATGTTTCCAGCGACTGCAGCCGCCTGCGCAGCCGCCGCAGCCTGAGCCGTAGCCGCCTGCTGCTGCATCTGCCGGTGACACTGACGCAAATCAAACACCTGCAGACACAAGACCGAAACATCAAACCAGAGCAACTGCACAGCTGTCATATTCAATCAGCAGAGGGTGAAGATGTTGAATTACACAACAGAAGCAGCAGAGCATATGTAGAATAGCTCTTGAATCCGGTGTTCCTGCTGCCGTATGTTAGTTAAAGCCATGTACAGGTGCATGACATCAAATAGGATATGAACTTGTTACACTGCACTGAAACGGCACAAATTCTACGAAAAAACATGACTTCACTTTTAAAATGGTACATGGGCAGCATAAAATAATTTACACATGTTCATAGTGAAATATTCAGTTTAACGCTGCTGTTGACTAGGTTTGGACTTTTCTTTCATTTTATCAGTTGCATTATTTTTTCTTGGGCCAGATAAACATTGATGATTATAAACATATATAAAACAATTTAATATTTAATATTATTTAATATTACTTTGTATTATAAATATTCTGATAATAAACCAAAAATATGACTTCATATTATTTAATTCTATTAATATTCTGATAGTAAAAATAAATAATGATTTCATAT
>RJVU01007700.1:1879163-1906986 GCA_003731715.1 Anabarilius grahami | reverse complement strand
TTCTCAATCCCCGTTGTGGTGCACCTAGTTGTACAAAACAATGAAATAATGACTTACTGGTTGGAACGGCAGCCATACTGGAGAATGCAGAAGTGGAGGCGGAGCTTGCGGAGTCAGCTGGAGGCAGGAGGGCGGGGCTGTTGAAAGTGTCGGGCGGAGCAGAGGAAGCGGCAGTATGTTGGATGGTTTGAATACTATGACCTCCATCAGCAGATGAATGTGACGGCTGACCCTCGAACTCATCCTTCACCATGAGCTCTCCACTCGGACCTACACATAAATGTGAAAAATGCCTTATTCACTAATCCGCAATGGATCATATACAGTTATTTGATCATTATCCCAAAATAAATACAGTTAGGAAACAAACTGTATATTATCCTGCTTATTTCTCAGTTACTTAGCAAATTAAATAATAAATGGACATGAAATATTGATTTGAGTTCACATTATTTAACTACGCCAGAAGAAATAGAGTGTGAAGTGATATATATGAGAGAGACCGCAGAAGTTAATATTGTGTTATATTTTAAACACAATATTGTCTGTATCTGATCAATTTTGCCAACGATATTAGCTGTAAAGCCAGAACAGAACTGTTGTGCGTCTCCAAGCAAGAGAAGCAACACAGCTGTTTTGTGTCTGAATGAATCCACGTCTTGAGCGAATCATTCGGGTGAACCAATGATTCAATGGCCCATTCATAAAGAGAGCTATTTACTTAATTCCTGAATGAATCAGCCGTTTGAATGAATCGAATGAATGAATGTCTCAATGGGCCCTATTTTAACAATCTAAGCACATTGTCTAAAAGGGTCCGTATCCACTTTTGCTAGTTTAACGACGGAAAAAATGGTCAGTGTGCCAGGCACATGGTCCAAAAGGGTTGTCCCTATTCTCTTAATGAGTCATGGGTGTGTTTTGGGCGTAAGGTGCAATAAACCAATCAGAGTCTCATCTCTCATTCCCTTTAAAAGCCAGTTGCGCTTGCACCAGACACCCTCAACCTGACGAATCAGTTTAAATAAATGTGTGTATTGCCACGATTGGTCAAATAATTAGCCAATTTCATTCATGTCATTACTGGAAATAGGTCATTCTGATACATGCAATGACTATCCATTATGACATGTAGGCATTTTTATCTTTATGTACACAATAATAATCTTTTACATTGTAATCCTTTTATTTGTAATATTTGTCATGTTTGTGTGCTGCTGCGCGTCCCTGTGTGTGTAACAAGCAGAGTGTAGCGCGTTGTGCACCTGCCCATAGGCGCATATTACAAACGCACTCTTTAAATAACAAAAAAAATACTGCTCCATTGACTTTAGAGCAGGTTTTTGTTGGTCAGTGGTGCAGTCGTTTTCAGTTGCCTCAAAATAGCAACACGCCAACAATGCACCTGAACACACCTCGTTTTCAGACCAGCACGGCCATGGGTGAACAGACGGGTGCGAGTGCATTTGCTATTTAAACAACGTGGTGCTGGACGTGAAAATGATAACTGCGTCGGGCTGAAACTAGCAAAAAACACTTGCATCGTGCCTGGCGTTGCATTACCCCGGGTGTATGATAGGGCCCTATGACTTAATCATTTAGACATTTACCGCCACCTACTGGCAGTTTTAGTTTCTTATTGAGAGTATCAGTTCATAAAAATAAAATTTGCCCAAAAATGAAAAATTCTGTTTATTTAACCTACATTTACTCACCCTAGTGACATTTCAAACCTGTATGACTTTCTTTCTTTTGCGTAACATAAAAAGATATTTTGAAGAATGATGGTAGACAAACTGTTTTGGTCTGTAAATATATCTAAATGCCAATTCAGATGCAGCTTCTGAGAGAGAGAAAAACAAAAATAATAATAAATTAAAAAAAATCACAGCCTTAAAGATTATGTATAATAAATTCTATGTTGAATCAAATAAAATATTTCTTTCTAAAGCTACTTTTTCTAATATCTATTTGTTGCTTTTCTCATTTAACACAATAATGACTTTAAATTATCTTTTAGGGGTAATTTCTCAGCCAAATTTAATGTGCGATTAATTTGCGATTAATTAGATTAATCGGCACATCATTTAATTAATTAATTAGATTAAAATTTTTAATCGTTTCAAAACTTTAATTTTATTATATCATTATCAATGTTGAAAACAGTTTTTTGTGCGGTTTTTTTGCAGGTTTTTTTTTTTTTTTTGCAGTTTTTGACAATATTTTTGTGGAAACCGTTTCTTTCAGGATTCTTTGATAAATAGAAAGTTAAAAAGAACAGCATTTAATTGAAACAATATTTTTTGTAACATTATAAATGTCTTTCATTTCTCCTTTCTGAATAAAAGTATTGATTTCTCTCTTTCTCTCAAAAACAAAAAAAACCTTCCTGACCTTAAACTTTTGAATGGTAGTGTATGTGACAAATTGGTTGTTTGGGTTAATTACGCAATTAAAGTCCATAAAAGTGCACCCTTACCTGGGCCGCCCAGAGTCAGGACAGAGAGATCTGAAAATGGAAAGACAGAAAGAGACCATATATATAAGAATTATTCAAAACAATAAGAATATGACATGAACATAAGCACTTGCAATACATTTTTACCATGCCAAAGTTTCAAATCAAAGCAAGACAACAGAAAACAATTCACCGATGCTCGGAGACACGACCCTCTCATAGTGATATGGGTTCACACACACACTGTCGCATTTCAGGTCAAAGGCAAACTGGCAGTATTTCACTTGTTTTAGCTCGTTCTTGTGCAGGTCCGGCCATCGCCACAGCCGTGCGTATATGACATGAGGAAATCCTTTACGACCGGCCACCTGAGACACAAATAATCACAGTCACAGAAGATAAGATAAAGGACAGAGTTTCATACAAGTAACTTCCTTTTTTAGCAACCAAGATAAACTTAAGACAGTAAAATAATAAATTTTTCCTAGAGAAACAGACCTGCAGTCTACCGTCTAGGGTGCGCTGTATAGTCACACATTTACTGGGATGAGCTCCGTTCGTAGTGATGGCAGTGATCAGTGAGTCTAACTCATCTTTCTTCTCTTTCAGCTTCTTCACCAAACTTTCTATGGCTCGTTTGGCGAAAGACTCGCTCTCTCCTCCCTGTCGATGGCACATGAGACTGTGGACGATGCTCAGACAGGCATCATTACTGGTGGGTGTGCTGGAGATGGACATGTTGCTTGAATACACTCAACCGCATGCGAGTACGAACAAATCAACGTCCTTCAAACCTCTCGAGATTCTGACTTCACACCTTGATGTTGTGATGTGATCCACACCGGCCTAAAAACACAGAGAGACTGTACGCACAACTTAGCCACCATGAAACAAAAACTGACAATTTGCATTTTTTTTTTTAAATTGCAGTTTGATTATAAATGATTTATCCATGCACATCAGCATTTTTTCTAACTCATGTATTTTAATTTAATGAAAATAACTTCCCATCCCTCTTGCTGTGACAACCTGTCACTCACATGAGATCGCAGCAATAGTAAATGTCAACGATCCAATCAATTTCCAATAGACGGAGTCCCGCCCTCTTTTTTTTTTTTTCTCATTTGAGAAGCCGTTTCACTTGGATATACAGTGGGTACGGAAAGTATTCAGACCCCCTTAAATTTTTCACTCTTTGTTATATTTGCTAAAATCATTTAGGTTCATTTTTTTTCCTCATTAACGTACACACAGCACCCCATATTGACAGAAAAACACAGAATTGTTGACATTTTTGCAGATTTATTAAAAAAGAAAAACTGAAATATCACATGGTCCTAAGTATTCAGACCCTTTGCTGTGACACTCATATATTTAACTCAGGTGCTGTCCATTTCTTCTGATCATCCTTGAGATGGTTCTACACCTTCATTTGAGTCCAGCTGTGTTTGATTATACTGATTGGACTTGATTAGGAAAGCCACACACCTGTCTATATAAGACCTTACAGCTCACAGTGCATGTCAGAGCAAATGAGAATCATGAGGTCAAAGGAACTGCCTGAAGAGCTCAGAGACAGAATTGTGGCAAGGCACAGATCTGGCCAAGGTTACAAAAAAATTTCTGCTGCACTTAAGGTTCCTAAGAGCACAGTGGCCTCCATAATCCTTAAATGGAAGACGTTTGGGACGACCAGAACCCTTCCTAGAGCTGGCCGTCCGGCCAAACTGAGCTATCGGGGGAGAAGAGCCTTGGTGAGAGAGGTAAAGAAGAACCCAAAGATCACTGTGGCTGAGCTCCAGAGATGCAGTCGGGAGATGGGAGAAAGTTGTAGAAAGTCAACCATCACTGCAGCCCTCCACCAGTCGGGGCTTTATGGCAGAGTGGCCCGACGGAAGCCTCTCCTCAGTGCAAGACACATGAAAGCCCGCATGGAGTTTGCTAAAAAACACCTGAAGGACTCCAAGATGGTGAGAAATAAGATTCTCTGGTCTGATGAGACCAAGATAGAACTTTTTGGCCTTAATTCTAAGCGGTATGTGTGGAGAAAACCAGGCACTGCTCATCACCTGTCCAATACAGTCCCAACAGTGAAGCATGGTGGTGGCAGCATCATGCTGTGGGGGTGTTTTTCAGCTGCAGGGACAGGACGACTGGTTGCAATCGAGGGAAAGATGAATGCGGCCAAGTACAGGGATATCCTGGACGAAAACCTTCTCCAGAGTGCTCAGGACCTCAGACTGGGCCGAAGGTTTACCTTCCAACAAGACAATGACCCTAAGCACACAGCTAAAATAACGAAGGAGTGGCTTCACAACAACTCCGTGACTGTTCTTGAATGGCCCAGCCAGAGCCCTGACTTAAACCCAATTGAGCATCTCTGGAGAGACCTAAAAATGGCTGTCCACCAACGTTTACCATCCAACCTGACAGAACTGGAGAGGATCTGCAAGGAGGAATGGCAGAGGATCCCCAAATCCAGGTGTGAAAAACTTGTTGCATCTTTCCCAAAAAGACTCATGGCTGTATTAGATCAAAAGGGTGCTTCTACTAAATACTGAGCAAAGGGTCTGAATACTTAGGACCATGTGATATTTCAGTTTTTCTTTTTTAATAAATCTGCAAAAATGTCAACAATTCTGTGTTTTTCTGTCAATATGGGGTGCTGTGTGTACATTAATGAGGAAAAAAAAAAGAACTTAAATTATTTTAGCAATTGGCTGCAATATAACAAAGAGTGAAAAATTGAAGGGGGTCTGAATACTTTCCGTACCCACTGTATATCACACAATAGGGAAGAAAATAAGATTGCAACCTCCGTTTCATGCCGACTTTAATATAAATAATTTTTGCAATGTGCTATATAAAACAAACATTATTTGTCATACCTATAAAGCACATTACACTTAATTTAATTATACATATATATTCAATTCAATTCAATTCACATTTATTTTATAGCGCTTTTCACGATACATATAGTTTCAAAGCAGCTTTACAGAGAATGCATGTCAAAATTACAATTTAGAGAATGCAGTTAGCTAATAATGTAATAATTTAGGCAATTAATTTACAATCACTGTTAGCAATTTAACTGAAGGTAGAAGCAATGAGCTCCTGGAAATAATGAATTATATATTAACAATAATTAGAATATATAGAAATACATTAGGATATATATTATATATATATACACATATATATATATATTTGTGTATATATGTGCATATATATACGTGTGTGTATATATTATATATATACACACACACATATACATGTATATATATATATATATATGTGTGTATATGTGTGTATATATATATATATATATATATACAATATACAAAAATGACAGAAAGACAGACAATAGATAGATAGATACGTGAAATAATTTAATTAAAACACAGTAATGAACTCATACTCATCTATTAATAAATTATAAACTCATCAAAAGCACATCATTACACTTAATCACTATAACAGTCAAATATGTGACCGTGAATAATAAATAAATCACAGTTCACTCTGACAATACAAATGATCTCTCTATGAAGCTAACGAGCTAACTAGCTAACAGGTACTCCTTAAATATGCGGGGAATGGGCAAATAAAGTGTCTACGCAAGTGCTATAGTAAAATATCAGGTAGATATTAAAAATAAAATGAGAAAATACCAACAGAAACACTTACGATTCATGGAGCAAAGGCAGGGACATTGTCTCTACGTAAGCGCTGTGATGTCATCGCTCGAGTGACGCCGCGGTGAGCGTAAACATGACCCCGCCCACAAACATGACCCCGCCCACACAGATGCTCTTCTTGCTTCATGACTGAAAACTATAGTGTAAAACTGCTGGTGAATAAGTTAAGGACAGTCACAGGCTTAACATGTTATATACTAGGATGATACTTAATCTCACTTACAGTGCTAAGTTCTCAATAGTATACATTTTCTACTACTTTCTGCTGTACATGTAGTATACAGTACACAGTATGCAAATTTTCTGTATGCACAGAACTCCTGGGAGACCTTTGTACACTGCAGGGAAATAATAACGCAATGCATTTGACTATTTCCATTTTGAGGAATAAGTTTGAAGCAATATCTGCAGCAATTTTCACAAGAATCTTCACTCCCAATGAAGTAATGTGCAGCATGCAACTGTTTAAAGCTGCCATTATAGCCTACTGCATGCTGTTTCACATCATTTTAAAACAGTGTGTAGTATACGGTATATACTGTACTGTGCTATAAGCACTACACTGGTGTTCTGAACATAATTTAAGACTTGGCACTCCTAGACTAGGATTTCTTTAGGTCTGTTGTCCAAAAAACGTCTTTAAAACCGGTCAGCGTGATTTTGCCAAGTAAGACATGTTCCTGGGTCAACATATTTTGTTGATCCTGGAACAACATTCCAGTCTGAAAATTTAGTCTTAACCCTATCTCTACCCCTAAACCTAATCCTACCCATAACTTATCACTAAAATCAGAGGGGAAAGATAGGTGAATAATTGATGTAGAAGCACTTAACCCTGGTTGCAAGCCTAAACTTGACATAAACAGTAAACTTGTCCCTCAAATTTGATTGGTTGATTGGAATGTTGTTCCAGGATCAACAAAGATGATCCAGGAACATGTCTTACTTGGCAAAATCACGGTGACCCTTTAAAACCTGTATGATAGATAGGCAAAATCAATCCTACTCCTGGAAGTCCATCTTTCTGTATAAAATATTGTAATTTCTGCAGCAGTATCAGCACCAAATAAAACTAAAAATCAGTTTCTGTGATTTAACTGTGCTGGACATGACAGACTGGGAAGGGTTTGAAACTTCATTAAAGACAGTAATTTTTTATGCAATTTTCTATGGTGCAGCTAATAACAGAAATTGAACACGTTAGGTTAGGCATGACATACAACATACGGATGGAAGGAAGGAAGGATGGACGGACAGTGTGTATTGCATTGCCACAATTCTGTCTCTGAGCTCTTCAGGCAGTTCCTTTGACCTCATGATTCTCATTTGCTCTGACATGCACTGTGAGCTGTAAGGTCTTATATAGACAGGTGTGTGGCTTTCCTAATCAAGTCCAATCAGTATAATCAAACGCAGCTGGACTCAAATGAAGGTGTAGAACCATCTCAAGGATGATCAGAAGAAATGGACAGCACCTGAGTTAAATATATGAGTGTCACAGCAAAGGGTCTGAATACTTAGGACCATGTGATATTTCAGTTTTTCTTTTTTAATAAATCTGCAAAAATGTCAACAATTCTGTGTTTTTCTGTCAATATGGGGTGCTGTGTGTACATTAATGAGGACAAAAAATGAACTTAAATGATTTTAGCAAATGCCTGCAATATAACAAAGAGTGAAAAATTTAAGGGGGTCTGAATACTTTCCGTACCCACTGTATATGTGTGTGTATTATATATGGAAAAAATTAAGATTTCATTGATTTCTGAACTTGGAGTGGTCTCTTAATTTTTTCCATAGCTAATATATATATATATAAATTATTCTTATTCTGTATGTAAAGTAAAAGATAATCTAAAAAAAATAGTATTAATTTTATAGGCTTTTATGGTCCATATAGTATGACAAGAACATGGATCTCATACTTGGAGAAAAATAATTCTGATGCCCAAATGGAGTAAAAATATGCAATTTAGCGCAAATGTTATATATATGGCCAAAAAGTAAGATGAGATTCTGATAACCTCATTGATTTGCATTAAAAGCTTTTATATCAGTATAGCAGTTACATAAAATGTATGAATATCAGTCATCACTCTATCTCTTCCAATAATGTCTTGTTAAGATGATATTTAAATGCTTAGTTTTATGATCAAAGCCCTGTAGATTTACTGTGTGGACAAACATGTAATGCAATGAATAAAATGATGATTGAGAGATGAACAAATAAACGTTCCTCAAAAGCCTGATGATCATATTTGATACTTGCATTTAATCATGACTTTTCTAATTAATGATATATGGATAATCAAGTAAACCTAAGTTGCTTTAGTAAAGTAAATGTTCATCTTGAAAATATTACTAACAATATAAGTTATTCTTACATTTACTTTATAAAAAAATCAGTAGATTTCACAGCAAAAAGACGAAGCATGAGCTGAAAGGAGACATTAAAAGGCCTTATACTTGCTAAAAAAGTATAAACTATCAGTCAGATGACAGAAGACGTGTAGTAAATTGTTTTGATGTTTAGAGGCCTTAAACATAATATATTAGGATTTATAGGGTTAATATCATCGTCATACCATACAGAACACTGAAACTGTTCATGCATGTCAGGTCGAACACGACGCATCATGTAAAGACTTACCAACTTCAGTCCACTGGTCCAGCAGTCTGTTTTTGAAAATAAAATGATTAACAATGATTAAACATGTTCAAATCTCACCTGCTCATGGATGTCCAAAAGAGTCTACAAGCATTTCACCACACATGTACTCATGCATTCACCTCTGAATCAATAACAGTGGTTAAAATGACAGACTTTATTAAAACATTTCCTTGCATTAAAATATAATCATCAAAAATTGTATCCATACACAAGTCTTACAGGAACTACAGCGTCAAATTCTTTTTGAGAGCGATAGGCAGCGTGAGAAAGTCTTCCGCGAGAATGACCTCTGTCCTTGACCCCTGCAGCATGAGCTCAGCTTGTCTCTTAAGCTCCGTCACGTCGTCTTCGCCGTCTCGCCGCAGCGTTTCGGGTTTGTAGCGTTGACTGAAGTGGTGCAGAACCAGCGTGTGCGCCCCGCAGGCGAGCGCCACCGCAGCAGCCATGCTGGGAGTGCTGTGCCCATGTTCCACCGCCTTCTCATGCTGCCCGTCCTCCAGCGTGGCCTCGTGCACCAGCACGTCCGCCCCCTGGCACGCTCTTTTAAAGCCGTCCCCCAATGCCGCGCTGCAGTCCCCAAAAACACACACCTTACGGCCCTTCAGCGCTGGCTCCAGCACCTCGCTGGCGGTCAACACACGTCCACTATCTAGTGTCACAGACTCTCCATTCTTCAGACGTCCGTATAGAGGTCCCGGTTTCAAACCTACAAAGAAGAAAAAGATAATGAGAAATAATCTTACAGTTCATAGAGTTATATGTAGCTTACAGAGTTTTAAATATGTATATTTGTCTTGCAAAAACCCATCGCTTTGCTTCAGAAGGCCTTTATTAACCCCCTGGAGTCGGATGGATTACTTTTATGATGGATGGATGCATTTTTTGGGCTTCAAAATCTCGACCCCCATTCACTCCCATTATCAAGCTTGGAAGAGCCAGGATATTTTTAAATATCTCTCTGTGTTCATCTGAAAGAAGATAGTCATATACACCTAGGATGGCTTGAGGGCGAGTAAATCATGGGGTAATTTTCATTTTGGGGTGAACTATCCCTTTAATTACTGACATTGTATTTTTACTGTATAGCCAGATGTACTATATAGCAAATCTCAACTGCTTGATTGTTATATCATGAAAAAAATGTAAACTATATTATCGCACACAGCAATATATTAAAAGTTGGATATATAGTACATCCTACTACCTGCATACATAAACCAGCACTCTTTTGTAAAACAATATATACTATACAGCAAATCTCAGATGCATGATTTTTTATATCATTTCAAAATGTTAACAGCTCTCTATATAAAGTAGGATAAATATTATATCCAACTTAATTTGCATACATACAGTATACTCATGTAAAGTTTTCTATATTATATAGCAAATCTGAACTGCTTGACTTATTTTGTTGCATTTTCATTGCAAATGTAACTATATTATCGCCAGCTCTTTATATAAAGTTGTATATGTATGTCCAACTTTATCCAGATACATACAGTATACTTGCATAGGGCGATATAACCGCTTGATTGCTTGTATCATTGTAAAAAGCAGACTATAGTATATTAACACCCAGCTCTAACTTGCTAAATGTGACTCTAAAGGCTCCAATATCCGCACAGCGAAGTTCATTTTCGTTCTTCGTTTAGGGGTAAAGAGAAGTTGGAAATACCTTTGCAGCGGTATACTGTGAGCGAACATCCCGACTAGTGTTGTCAAAAGTACCAATTATCCCCTAGCATTTTGAGCTCTGTTGACCAGATTAAACACCTCTGATTGGCCATTGTGTTCACAAACCAAAAAGCTTTACAGTATTAAACATGAAAAACAGTATGAGTGTTGCTTTCAATTAGAATTACACTTCAATTTCTACTATAAAGCAGCTCTCCCGTGTTCATGTTTTCACTCACGGATGTCTGACCTCAATGGACTCATTAGAGGAAATGAACCGGAGAAGATTTCCACACAAAGGGGGTGGAGCCCCAGAGCCGTTTCGAACTCCCGAAACAAACTCCAATGTTTGTCTGGAGTTTGTTTCGGGAGTTCGAAACGGCTTGCCAAAGCAAACTTTCCATTACCAAAACTACCATTGGTCCGTGGCGATTACTTAATAGGGTAGGTGCGCTCTGGGGCTCCACCCCCTTTGTGTGGAAATCTTCTCCGGTTCATTTCCTCTAATGAGTCCATTGAGGTCAGACATCCGTGACATGGGGGTGAGTAAATTATCAGGAAAATTGTATTTGAAAGTGAACTAATCCTTTAATTTGTTTTTATTTACTGCCAAAGTAATATATATCACAAAGTATAGTGTTATAAAATTAAAATATACTAGATTTGCGATGTTGATAACTGTGGGTCATCACAGTCCATGAAAAGGGTCCATTCTGAAAAAAAAAAAAAAAAAGGATTTTTACACTAAGTTACCTAGTTCTTTCAACAGGTCTGTGTTTAACCGTCCTGGACGTTCTCTTTCCTCCACAGAGAAGCCGAATGATGGGACTCTGTGGTACAGCTTAAACGCTTTAACCACAAACTGTTTGTCATCAATGAGGTCATAGCAGTCAGTGTCCGGGTCCAGGCGTATGGTTCTGCCGGGCCGCTCCTGTGGGTGAAGCGTATCACTGCTGGAGGTCAGCGCAGGACTGAGACACCCCTCAGCAGGACACTGGTCATCTGACGGCTCCAGTTCATGCACAGCATATGGGAAGAGCAGCTGGGAGCTGGACAGCTCTAATGCCACACGGACGAAGTGTCTCAACCCCCGCGGGCCGTAAATGTCCACGCAGGGAGGAGGCTGATCCGGCTGGGGGTTTGAGTTCAGACTGATGGTGCACAGTAAACCAGGAAGGCCGAAGAGATGATCACCATGGAGGTGAGATATGAAGACTTTGGTGATTTTGCCTGAAAATAAATAAATAATTTCATACTGTACTGCAGTAAATAGAAGGCTATAATACAATATTTGCATTATATCAGCNTAGCTTAGTGGTTAGAGCGTGGCACTAGCAATGCCAAGGTCATGGGTTCGATCCAGGGATTGCACATACTCGGATACAAAAATGTATAGGATAATGCAATGTAAGTCGCTTTGGATAAAAGCGTCTGCCAAATGCATAAATGTAAATGTAAATGTAAATATAATATATATATTATATATATATATATATATATACACATATATATACACACACACTACCGGTCAAAAGTTTGGAAAATTGCTATTTTTAATGTTTTTGAACCAAGTCTCTTAAGCTCATTAAGGCTGCAATTATTTCATAATAAATACAGAAAAAACTATAATATTGTGAAATATTATTACAATTTAAAATTATGGTTTTTTATTTTAATATACTTTAAAATATAATTTATTTCTGTGATCAAAGCTGAATTTTCAGCATCATTACTCCAGTCTTCAGTGTCACATGATCCTTCAGAAATCATTCTAATATGATGATTTATTATCAATGTTGGAAACAGTTGTGTTTCTTAATATTTTTTTGGAACATTTGATACTTTTTTCAGGATTCATTGATTAATAAAAGGTTAAAAAGAACAGCATTTATTCAAAATATAAATCTTTTCTAACAATATAAACCTTTACTATCACTTTTTATCAATTTAACACATCCGTGCTGAATAAAAGTATTAATTTCTTTCAAAAAAAAAGAAAGAAAAAAATGACTGACCCCAAACTTTTGAACGGTAGTGTATATATTTTTACAAAAGATTTCTATTTTAAATAAATGCTGATATTTTTGAACTTTTATTTATCAAAGAATCCTGAAAAAGTATCATATGTTATAAAATAATATTAAGCAGCACAACGGTTTCCAACATTGATAATAAATCATCATATTAGGATGATTTCTGAAGGATCATGTGACACTGAAGACTGGAGTAATGATGCTGAAAATTCAGCTTTGCATCACAGAAAAAAAATTATATTTTTAATTATATTAAAATAGAAAAACATAATTTTAAATTGTAATAATATTTCACGATATTATTATTTTTTTCTGTATTTATTATGAAATAATTGCAGCCTTAATGAGCCTAAGAGACTTCGTTCAAAAACCTTAAAAATAGTAATGTTTCCAAACTTTTGACCGGTAGTATATATAATAATATATATATATATAAACACAACATATTTACAAATTAGCAAAAAGTATCAACATAAATGAAAATCTCAAACAGGAAAAAAAAAAAAAAGATATTTTTATAGCCGCTTTAAGCAATGCAAATGATTTTTATACAAACATAAATTACAATGCTACTACTATGATATATTAAACAATTTTAATGTTATTCATTTTTGCAGTTTTGCTTAACATAATGATACATTGGTGAAGGATGTGTTTATTATGGTCATGAAAATATGGGGAAAAAAGCTTGGTGGTTCTACAGGGGCCTATTAGCATAAAATCATTTCTTATTTATTTCTGTTGATTTTTAAATCCGTATTTTTGACAGATTCAAGAGATTCACACAGGATGAGGACGAACACACATGATGCAACATGTCAATATAAAGGTAAACATGAAACACATGACTCAAGATGCAATCAAAACTGAACTAAAAATGCAGAAAAGTACACATGCACGTGAATGAGTGACTGACTTGCTTTGAGCGCACTCCTCATTAACTGAGTCTGTGTTCCTTCTCCACAGTCGAACAGCCAACTCTCCCCTTCAGCCCGCAGCACGAGCGCAGACGCGCCGCGAGTAGGAGACGGATATGCTGACCCGGTCCCGAGAAACGTAATGTCCATGGACATTCTGCAGTTTTGTGCACATTTGACGGGAAAATAACGTTAACACTGTTAGAGTAAACCTCCAACGTCCCCCCACAGCCAGCTGAGCCACAACTGAACATGTGCTCAATCAACATCCGGGTTATGAACTAATTTGCGTACTGCATACTGCACACTGCCAAAGAGCTTAGAACCTTTAGAACTTAGAAGTAGAACTTAGAACTTTAGAACCTTAGAACCAGCTTAGTGGATATTCTTTGATACTGCACACTATGGAAGCATTTCCGCCACATAAGGGGGAAAATCATGCTTTTGTAAATCATAATAATGACATGAAAAGACGAAATTATGACATACTAAGTCAAATTTATGAGATGAAAAATTGAAGTTAAGACATACTAAATCGAAATGTCAAAAAATCCAGGTAGGAAGTCATAATTTAGATTTTTTAATCTCATAATTATGATTTAGTAAATATATGATTAGTCTGACTTAGTATGTACTGTCATAATTAATTTTTATGTCATAATTTCGCTTTTTATGTCATAATTATGAAATAAAAAGTCAAAATTATGACTCAGATGGGCTTCCATACTTTATATATTTGCGCTTTTATTTCACTTCTGTGTAACATTGTCTTCCGGTTTGGAAGTAAGTTCAGTCTAATAATAAACCAAAAAGAAGATATTTAAAATATTCGCTGAAATGTTGGATACCGCTTCCCAGAAATAAATTATTTCCCAACTTTTATGTTTTTTTTTTTTTTTTTGGTAGAATTGTCTTAGCCTCCAAATAATTATTCAAGAAAAAGATGTTACAAATTGTGACTGATATTATTCTGGGTCTCGTCAAGTTCTTTATGGGATAAAGTACATTAAAGAGGCTCATTTTCAGGGTTGGTATTCACTGTTCACAGTATGCATACTACATACTACTTCCACATGAAACAGTTACACTAGAGGTCAGCATAACATCACACGCTAATCTTAAAATTTTGTGGGGCCACAGTCTAATCAGAGCAAGGAATCTCTTATTATTATATATTTCATATATATTAATTTTCATCTGTAAAAAATAATACTTTAATCCATTCAAAATAAGAGCAGCAAATAGACCAGCAATGAATACTGCACAGATTAGACCACAAATGTTTATTCTGCACTTGTAACAGCAGACACGGGATTCTCCTAATGCTCACACACTAAGGCAACATCACATAGCAAAATAACCTCTACCCACAATCCACTAGGTGTGAGGAAGGATTGCATTGAGATATATTAATGACATTATAACAGGACTGACAGAAAAGCATCTCTACGTGTTGGTCCTGGATACGAGAGTGTTCAGTAGTTATTTCGTTCGATATGCTGTTGAATGAGCAGTCTTTTAAACTTCTGTGAAAATGTAAATCATGATAATCTATATATTTGTTGCTCTTTTGATCTTTGGCTACTGCATTTACATTGGCATATAAAATATCTTAAGGCCCGTTCACACCAAGAACGATAACTATAAAGATAATAGTGCTAAAAATCGTAGCAGAAAACAGCACAACTAAAACAATAACGGCACAGAGAAATTGTATCGTTGGAATCACTTTCAGAACGATTTTTTCCCCCCGATGAATGGTAAAATCATTGACAGCCAATCAGAATCCATCCTGCTTTGAAGAGCACGAGCATTTAAAGCGGCAGACGACAAAACTGCAGCGCGCGCTTAAAGGGATAGTTCACCTAAAAATGAAAATGATCCCATGATTTATTCACCTTCAAGCCATAATAAGTGTATATGGCTATTTTCTTTCAGACGAACACAATTGATCCTTCACCAGGAGTTTGATTGACAGGCGATCTAACCAATCATAATGCCAAATCTGCCATTTTGTCCAAAAAAAGCAGTTAGGAGAGTTAGCAGATTAACGTAGGTGGGCTTGAACTTGAAAAATGGTGTGTACTGACGTCTTTCCGCGATTGAAACAACATTCCTTATGATGTTCATTCACGTTTATTTGATGCTATAAATGAACTAGTAGGAAGAGATGATCGGTTCACGAACCGCCTGAACTGAGGCGCTACAGCGATCTGTCACGACACATTAAAGAGCCACAAAACGGTATTTATTGTTTAAATTTCTTTAAAAAATAAAACTTTTGAGACTTTGTTTCATATCAAAAGTAACCTGCTCTGTCTTGTCCGTCGACGCGTTGTCAGTGTCCTCTTTGCTCCGCAATGTATTTTTAACTGCGTGAGAACATGATGTGTGGCAAGAGAGCGGCATGGCTTGTCGGACGTAGCAACAGTAACTAAAGGGGGCGGGTCTTTGCGAACGGTCAATTGGAGATATATTAAAAAAATACCCTTAGTCCTCCAAGGTTTATAATGGTTGTGAACGGGGGTCCCGCGTTTTGAAGTAAAAAAAATAATGCATCCATCCGTAAAAAAACTAAAAAAGTAATCCATATGACTAATTAAGACCTTCTGAAGCGAATCGATGCGTTTGTGTAAAACTTTATAAAGTAAAATAACGAACTTGGCCATTCGTTCTACACTACGCCATGACATACTATGTCATGTCACTGTGTACTACGTCGTGGCAGTTAACGCTTTTTGGACGTACGTCAAATACCTATGGCTGTCGTGCCAGAAGCTCATTATTTTACTTTAAAAAGTTTCAAATAAAGATACTTGTCTTATACAAACGCATCGATTCGCTTCAGAAGGCCTTTATTAACCCCCTGGAGTCGTATGGATTCATTTTTTTAAGGATGGATGCATTTGTTTTGTCTTGGGCAGCCATTCACAACCATTATAAACCTTGGAGGACTAAGGGCATTTTTTAAATATATCACCAATTGTGTTCATCTGAAAGCAGATAGTCATATACACCTAGGATGGCGAGGGTGTATAAATCATAGGATAATTTTCATTTTTGGGTGAACTACCCCTTTAACAAACGGAATAATTATGTCTGATGGTGTGGACGCTAATATAGTTTTCGTTCTTGATGTAAACGGGCCTTTAAAGGATAATTTACTCACCCCCATGTCATCCAAGATGTCCATGTCCTTCTTTCTTCAGTTGAAAAGAAATTAAGGTTTTTGATGAAAACATTTCAGGATTATTCTCCATATAGTGGACTTCAATGGACTCCAAACAGTTGAAGGTCAAAATTACAATTTCAGTGCAGCTTCAAAGGGCTTTAAATGATTCCAGATGAGGAATAAGGGTCTTATCTAGCGAAACGATCGGTCATTTTCGAAAAAAATTTAAATGCATATGCTTTATATAAACAAATGATCAAGTGCTTCCGCCAAAACCGCACATTCGTATTCTTCAAAACGCTTACGCTATATGTCCTACGCCTTCCCTATTCTACTTATGGAACGAACGCAGCGCCAGTTACATTTTTTCTGTATGTTGAATAGGGAAGGTCTAGGACATACAGCGTAAGCTTTTTGAAGAATACGAAAGTGCGGTTTTGGCAGAACCACTTGGAAGGCGATCATTTGTTTATATAAAGCATATACAGTTACCTTTTTTCGAAAATGACCGATCGTTTCTCTAGATTAGACCCTTATTCCTCGTCTGGTATCGTTTAAAGCCCTTTGAAGCTGCACTGAAACTGTCATTTTGACCTTCAACCGTTTGGAGGCCATTGAAGTCCACTATAAGGAGAATAATCCTGGAATGTTTTCATCAAAAACCTTCATGTCTTTCTTTCTTCAGTCGAAAAGAAATTAACATCTTGGATGACATGGGGGTGAGTAAATTATCAGGAACATTTTATTTGAAAGTGAACTAATCCTTTAACATACAATGAGCGATGACTATATAAAGATATATAAGCAGGCACTTATAAGGTAATACCACAGTGGTAATTTTTTCTGATTGGTCAATAGGTGCAGTCAAATATTTCAATATAATGACCATTTAAATGTATAATTTACTGCTGTTGCATGAAACCGACATACTGTAGCTGTGATAGTCTTATATGTTTAATAACGCTCAACCTTCTTCTCACATAATTTGAACTCAAATCAATATTTCCATATACAGTGGGTACGGAAAGTATTCAGACCCCCTTACATTTTTCACTCTTTGTTATATTGCAGGCATTTGCTAAAATCATTTAAGTTCATATTTTTTCCTCATTTATGTACACAGAGCACCCCATATTGACAGAAAAACACAGAATTGTTGACATTTGTGCAGATTTATTAAAAAAGAAAAACTGAAATATCACATGGTCCTAAGTATTCAGACCCTTTGCTCAGTATTTAGTAGAAGCACCCTTTTGATCTAATACAGCCATGAGTCTTTTTGGGAAAGATGCAACAAGTTTTTCACACCTGGATTTGGGGATCCTCTGCCATTCCTCCTTGCAGATCCTCTCCAGTTCTGTCAGGTTGGATGGTAAACGTTGGTGGACAGCCATTTTTAGGTCTCTCCAGAGATGCTCAATTGGGTTTAAGTCAGGGCTCTGGCTGGGCCATTCAAGAACAGTCACGGAGTTGTTGTGAAGCCACTCCTTCGTTATTTTAGCTGTGTGCTTAGGGTCATTGTCTTGTTGGAAGGTAAACCTTCGGCCCAGTCTGAGGTCCTGAGCACTCTGGAGAAGGTTTTCGTCCAGGATATCCCTGTACTTGGCCGCATTCATCTTTCCCTCGATTGCAACCAGTCGTCCTGTCCCTGCAGCTGAAAAACACCCCCACAGCATGATGCTGCCACCACCATGCTTCACTGTTGGGACTGTATTGGACAGGTGATGAGCAGTGCCTGGTTTTCTCCACACATACCGCTTAGAATTAAGGCCAAAAAGTTCTATCTTGGTCTCATCAGACCAGAGAATCTTATTTCTCACCATCTTGGAGTCCTTCAGGTGTTTTTTAGCAAACTCCATGCGGGCTTTCATGTGTCTTGCACTGAGGAGAGGCTTCCGTCGGGCCACTCTGCCATAAAGCCCCGACTGGTGGAGGGCTGCAGTGATGGTTGACTTTCTACAACTTTCTCCCATCTCCCGACTGCATCTCTGGAGCTCAGCCACAGTGATCTTTGGGTTCTTCTTTACCTCTCTCACCAAGGCTCTTCTCCCCCGATAGCTCAGTTTGGCCGGACGGCCAGCTCTAGGAAGGGTTCTGGTCGTCCCAAACGTCTTCCATTTAAGGATTATGGAGGCCACTGTGCTCTTAGGAACCTTAAGTGCAGCAGAAATTTTTTTGTAACCTTGGCCAGATCTGTGCCTTGCCACAATTCTGTCTCTGAGCTCTTCAGGCAGTTCCTTTGACCTCATGATTCTCATTTGCTCTGACATGCACTGTGAGCTGTAAGGTCTTATATAGACAGGTGTGTGGCTTTCCTAATCAAGTCCAATCAGTATAATCAAACACAGCTGGACTCAAATGAAGGTGTAGAACCATCTCAAGGATGATCAGAAGAAATGGACAGCACCTGAGTTAAATATATGAGTGTCACAGCAAAGGGTCTGAATACTTAGGACCATGTGATATTTCAGTTTTTCTTTTTTAATAAATCTGCAAAAATGTCAACAATTCTGTGTTTTTCTGTCAATATGGGGTGCTGTGTGTACATTAATGAGGAAAAAAATTAACTTAAATGATTTTAGCAAATGGCTGCAATATAACAAAGAGTGAAAAATTTAAGGGGGTCTGAATACTTTCCGTACCCACTGTATTCATTTATTTGGGAAGTAGCTGTGTAAAAAGTTTAAAGAGTTTTTTGTTTAAATTATTTTTTGTGATAATGACATTAATTTCCTGTTGTTGTTTTTTTTATTATTATAAAGAATGTGTTTGTATCCTAAGCATCCACATACAAGTGTGTAAATATTTGCTGGTAAATCTCCAGCTACAAATGCATACCACAATGCAATAGCTGTAATATTGTGCAATATACTAGAAACCCCGCTAGTCCTTCACGTCCTGTACTTCCTCCTGCACTAGGAAATAAATGGATCCTTATGAAATGAATGACTCTTACAGACACAAAAAGAAACAAACACAAACATAATGAACAAATGGAGTGTGACTTCATTTAAGAAACGGTTTCATTGCACACAGCATTTAAAAACAAATGTGAGGAGTGACAAGGCACATTAAACTCAAAACACGAGCAATGGCCAGAGTAAAAAAAAAATATATATATATATATATATATTTTGCTTAAATTAAATGAAGCCTAATTAGACCATTAGGTTATTTTGCATTGTGACATTATTTTCATAACAATTTAGCACTATAATACCTCATTTTTAATTCTCATTATTCTCAATGGATTCTTACTAGATTCAAAGTAATAAGTAATAAAAATGGCAGAAAATACAACAAAATGCTATGATGTGTAAATATTTTAAAATTTGAAGTATTTTTTGCATATTAACAGTGCATTTTGGGTAAAAAGTGCTTCATCGTTGTGATGAAAATGTCAAAATGCAACAAAATCTTAATGATCCTAAAAACAGGCTTAATTTTCTTTATGCAAAATATTATTTTGCATTTATTTATTTTGATTCTGGAGTGAAATGTGACCTGAGCATGTGCAAGATCTGTAAAATTAATCTGAAAAAACTGAAATTGCAATTTAAACAATTGGCCAAAAATATGAATAAATACTAGAAGTTGCACACAAAAAAAAAGGAGTGCCTAAAACAGTAGAATGAAAACTCCCTTCAGACTTCCTTCATTTTGTTCTGTTTCTCTTCGTCTGGTATTTTCTCATGTGCTCGTCTAGTCTACAATGGGGCTGTGAGAAACCCCGGGCCAGTCGTACATGTCGGCCACGAATGAATCATAGTTGGTGTTCCACACAATTGATCTGACGTACGCTTCCTTATCCACAGGCTCTGGGTATCGGAACGCCATTCCATTTGAGTACACATACTTCACCACCTGTGCACAAAAACACACTGTCTTAGCAATGGGTTATGATACACAACAAATGACATTTGTGTCCCTCATATTTTTTCATAATACAATAACAGTAGATATATAACCAGATTAAGAAGTCAACGCTCACCATATAATCATTTATCATTTTGACTGGTCTCATTTGCTTAAAAAATGGTTTAAAGGCGGAAATGTTACCATTTTATAAACTTTTTTTTTTTTTTTTCATCAAACCCTGTGTATTTTTTTAACTGTAAAGTTTAAATTGATGTTTTAGAGCCATTTTATGGGTTGGATGTTACCACAGATAGATACCATTATTAATACCATATGCCATTAATTTTTTCTGTCCCCAATTTTAAGAACTCTTGAAATCATTTCTCATACAATTTAAGATATTATACAAATTTTTAAGGCCTTATTTGATACAACTGAATTTGAGGCTATTAAAGGCTGTCCTAAAACACACTCACCTTGACAGCCATCTGTAGTGACACCTCTCTGATGTTGGACAGCGGTGGATACAGTCGGCCCTGACTCAGCTCTTCATCTGTGAGCTGATCCGCCAGAGTCTAAAACAACACAACCACTGTTTTATCAAGCCACAATATAAAATATTAACAAAAACAAGTAAAAATATAGGAATTATCGGGGGTTCAAGTGCTTTAAAAGCCTTTAAGCATATGCGTAAAAAGGTATGTTTTAATTATCAAGCCTGTAACCATCTTAGTACCATGGATCATAGATGGAAAAGACCATTTACAGCCAATGCAGGCAATTTACCCTAGAAAATATATGTTTTTTTAAAGCTTTTTAACAGTTATCGAGGTTGAGCCAAAAACCTAGGACTAGTTCCCCAAAGTTGGTAATAATCTCCAATATTTAACGAACAATTCGATGGACAGCAGAGGCGAAGTTGCTCAGAATGAGTTTTTCTATCATGTGGTATGAATGTCGTGGGCATGTGAGAAAAAAAATCCTACAATCGTTTACGCACATGAAAAACGCAAAGGCGCCCTCCGGTGGCCAATTTCTTTGGAATTTCTCACAGGCCTCTAGGGCTGTGGGTCAAACAGGCCCAGCAAGTTTCGTTCTGATTGGCCTATTTTGTCTGATGGCTGCTCAAAAGTCATTGGTCGACGCTGGCTGTGTTTTTCGAGATACTCAAATGTCCTCAAAGGCAGTCTTGGTACCTTGGACAAAGACACCGCATGCCAATTTTCAAGTCAATCAGACTTCGGGTTACATAGTTATAGCCATTTTAACGTTTTTTTTCCATGTTATAGCGCCACCAAGTGGGCAGTCACAGCATCCTTACATAGGTGTGCTGAGTTTGGTGAAAATATCTCATTCTGTTCATGAGATAGCCATTTTAGTAAAACTGGCTCCAGCCACTTCGAATATTTTGGAGGCCCTTAGAGACCGTGAATCGAAATTTCAAATTTTTTTTTTGGGATAATTATTGACAATCAGATTCCAGAGAATCTCGCTGCACTGGTTTGGTTCTGCTCAGGCCAAAAGAGTGATTGATACAAGGATTCCAACGATATAAGACACTTGATCCTACACCTAACAGTTTAGGAGTTATGAGCGATTTCGTACTTTTCACCACTGTAGCGCCCCCAACAGGCCAATTGGGGCAAGCCTTGGTGACGTTGTGGTGTGAGTACTACAAGCCAGACACATTCAAATTACAAAAAGCCACACCTGCTCTTACATTAAAATTAAGATGGATACTTTGGTCTCTGTGTATTTACCTTTGCGGCCTCAAGAAAGACGGTATCACTGATGTGTCGGACTCCGCTGAGTATAACAGCCAGAGCTACACCTGAAATCACAATTACAACCTACTGGTCAACACATTTATTTGTTTGTTTATTTGGATAATTGTAGATGTGTTCAGAGCTAACCACCAAAACATCCATTAATATATAAGTCTATAATTAGTGTGTCAATACCTGGGAATATATAAGCATTGTTCCCCTGTCCAGGGGTCAGTATTCTGCCATCTTCTAGTGACACCGGTGCAAATGGACTGCCGCTGGCAAACAAACACCGACCCTGTAATAGAGTAACACATGAGATCTGTGCATCACTACAGGTGTAAATGTATTTAATCTGTGAACACCTTGCCTTTATTGGGACATGGATCACAGTGAATTTACAAAAACTATGGTGTGTTTTCCTACATGGCTTCAAATGTGGCTCATCCAATCAGATTTTAGTGCTAAATTTACTGGTTTGAATCTGTAATTATAAACAAGTTTATTTTTGATTTATGTATATTTTTTTCCCCCCTTTAAAGCCACCTATCATACACTGGCCGGACAAAAAAAAAAGTAACTGTTTGGATTTTAATAGGGCAATTAAATAAGTCTATGGATGGATCATTATTACAGTAATTATTATGTTTTTAGCATGTTATGTTTGTGGCAACGTTTTTTTTAACCCTAAAAGATGGAGTGTGTAGCTTTTCATTCCTAAAAGAAATGTAAAAAATAAAAACTATATACTTTTTAACCACAAATGCTCGTCTTGCACTGCTCTGTGATGCGCCACACATTACGTAATCACGTTGGAAAGGTCACACGTGACGTAGGAGGAAGTACCGATCCAGTGTCTACAAAGCGATCGTGCAAAGACTAAGTCAAACGCCCTTTACAAAAAAAGGTAAAACAACGTCGTCGGACAATTTTGAAGTTGGAGAAGAAAATGAGATGGAGTTTTTCGCCCTACTGCGGTACTTCCGCCTACATCACACGTGACCTTTCCAACATGATTACGTAATGCGTGGCGCATCGCAGAGCAGTGCAAGATGAGCATTTGTGGTTAATAAGTATATACATTTTTTTTTTTTTTTTGAAAATGAGTGATCGTTTCTTTAGATAAGACACTTATTCCTCGTCTGGGATCATGTAGAGCTCTTTGAAGCTGCACTGAAACTGACATTTGGACCTTCAAACTGTTGTACCCTGTTGAAGTCCATTATATGGAGAAAAATCCTGGAATGTTTTCCTCAAAAACCTTAATTTCTTTTCAACTGAAGAAGGAAAGACATAAACATCTTGGATGACATGGGGGTGAGTAAATTATCAGGAAATTTTAATTCTGAAGTGAACTAATCCTTTAAGGTTCAATAAACTCTTCAATAAAAATAAAAAAAAGGCTTCAAAGTGTTAATGCAGTAATGATATTTTACCTGTGTGAGGCTGTAGGCATCTTCAGCTGTGCATTCTGCTTTGGCGGTGGGGTTGCTCAGGGCGAAGATAATCGGACGCTCATTCAAGCTGCCCATTGCTCTGATGACATCATGAGTGAAGAGCCGGCCAGCCCCGGACACACCTGTTTACATTGAGAAAGAGCTCAAAACATTTATACACATACATCTATTAATACAGAATTTATGGGTTATGCATGATGCATTCAGCTTTATGCATAAAAAACAGCAACCCACATTTACAAATGTAAACCTATTCATTATCCAACAGTTTGATGGGAGTATTGTTGCCTATTTCAAATGTCATACAGAAGTCTTAAAGGTACAGCAACAAAAGGAGCTTGTTTAATTCTAGGTCATGAAAAACTAAATGACAACTGTTGAGCTGCAATCCTTGACTAACATTAAAAGGAAACTAAACAAAATGAAGGTTAAACTGGGGTAGAAAGATTGATGTTGGGTTGGATTTCAGTGCAAGACATAGAGAAGCAGCTCATCTTACCGATGATCGCTGTGGGTTTAATAACATTGACTGCGTCTAAGAAGCTTTTCACGTCCCCTGGATCAGAGTGAACAAAAGCCTCCTGATTACTATCCGTCTCATAAGCTCTGCCCTATAAAACAGAGAAACGCACACAGGATTACTGGAGGACTGCGGTTGTCAGTCTCAAGCATGTGAAAGAAGAAGAAATTGGTCAATAGCACAGATTTTCTATTCCTGTTTAGAGTTTATGGAGGAGCTCAGATTGCTAAAACACTGTGACAGCATTCGGGTGTTTTTAGAGACAGCAAACAACCTTATTAATATTGATTTAGCTTTTATTTTTATATTTTCCATTTTATCTTAATTTTAGTTAAATCTTTAGTAATTTTGTTGTGTGCTTTTGTAATTTTGTAATTTTTGTAATTTTGTAATAAAATTATTTTTATTTTAGGTTTAGTTTTAGTTTTCCAGTTAGTCAATTTAGTGCTTCAACTTAAACTTTAAAATGTCAGTTTTAAATTTTCATTTAGTTTATTTTATATATATATATATATATATACTTTATTTTATTTCAGCTTTTTTAAATTAACCAAATTGTTTTGAACAGTTTTGCTTTTAGTTAATGATAATAACCCTGGCAGCACTGAGAAATCTGATTAATTTTAGCGAATTGGTTCATTTCATTCAGTGAACTCGATACGTCTGTTTGTTTGTTTATTTTAATTTAAATATTTCTATTTAAGTTTAATTTATTTTTATTTCAGTTTTAGTTTTCCAGTTATTCTTTCAGTGCTTCAACTTAAATGTAACCGAAATTAGAAACTGAAATTTGAAATAGTTTTTCTTTTAGTTAACACTGAAAAGTGTGATTCATTTTAATTCAATTCTGATTCAATTTGATTCAATTAACTGGTTCAAAACCTGGTTTCACTAATCAGTGGTTTACATTCCATTTTCGTAGCAAAATCTATTTTAAAGTAAGCATTTTAAAAACTCCTAATCACAAGTATTAATCTTTACCTCATAACTTTGTCATGAATGATAAGAGGTAAAGTATGTTGCTACTTTTCCAAGCGATCAGACTTATGTTGGTGCAAACAAATGATGAGAGACAACTTTATGGACCCTATCTTACACCTGGCGCAAATGTGGTGCCAGGCACGATGCAAGTGTTTTTTGCAAGTTTCAGCCCGACGCATTTATCATTTTCACGTCCTGCGCCACGTTGTTTAAATAGCAAATGCACTCGGGCCCATCTGTTCACCCACGGTCGTGCTGGTCAGTATTTTTTTGTTATTTAAAGGGTGCGTTAGTAATGTGTGACTACAGGCAGGTGCCCAACGCACATACACTCTGCTTGTTACACACACAGGGACAAGCAGCAGCACAAAAACATGCCAAATATTAAAAACAAATCATTACAATGTAAAAGATTATTATTGTATACACAAAGATAAAAATGCTTTGGTGGAATCCAACTTGTCCCATAGATGGTCTGCTCGCGATTTCCGCTTGCAAATTCCGCCATGTAAATACCGAATCCGCCATGGCACGAGCGCAACTGGCTTTTAAAGGGTATGGGAGATGACACTCTGATTGGTTTAATGCACGTTACACCCAAAACACACCCTTTACTCGAGAACAGGGACAACCCTTTTCGTCCATGCGCCGGGCACGCCAAACAATTTTTCCATCATTAAACTAGCAAAAGTGGATTCGGACAGGCCATAAGTGCACTTGCGCTGTGCGCCGCGAGCTTTAGACCATGAGCTTAGATCGTTAAAATAGGGCCCACTATTTCTGAGCTATTTTTGCAAAGACTTTAATTTAGTGTAATATTTTGTCATGACGTTCAGATATGTTTAAGTGTGACTTAAGTGTAAATACTCTTTATGTAGCCATGTTCGCTCACCTTTACTAACAGACCATATTTGTCAAACATCCAGATCTTTTTTCTGGCATCTGCCTGAGACACCCCCGACTCCATCATCGCCATGACGATCAGGTTAGCAATTCCCAGAGCTGCCTAAAAAAGAAAATTGTTTAAAGCTTAAAAACACATGCAGTGCTTAAGTTTCTCAAATCAAACCACACAGATTAAAAGAGAATTTGCGTCATTGTGGCTTTAAACTGTGTCATGTGTGCTCACCTCCCCAGCCCCCAGAAACAGAATTTTGTGTTCAGTTATTGGCTTCCCTACAACACGCTGAGCTGCCAGTAAACCTGCCAGAGCTACTGATGCAGTGCCTGCCACACACAAACATGATCATTCTCATTTAGATTTGTAAAAATTTCTTTTTTTTTCGAATAGTAACGCAACAGCACCCCTCTCCTCAATATGACACATTGATTTGAGGAATCATTCATGTCTGGAGCATAAACGGTACTTGATGAGTTTACATCACTAACACTATGAGTAACAGTGATTCTTGCCTTAGCGAGTACTGGTACTCACCCTGGATGTCATCATTGAAGGTGCAGTACTTTTCACGGTATTTCTTCAGAAACCGGAAAGCATTGTGATTGCCAAAGTCCTCAAACTGGATGAGGGTGTCTTGTCCGTACTTGTCCACCACAGCCTCCATAAACTCATCTATGAGATCGTCGTAGCGCTGAGAGCGGTCACGCCGCTGGTACAGACCCATGTAGAACGGGTCCCTCAGTAACTTCTGCACAAACACAAATATATAATACCTTTTTTTTTTACTTTAAAATCTGTGAATGTCGTGTCTCTGTGACACACACACAACTCGTGTGCACAGAACGACGCGCCAGAATCGAATTCTCTTTCGCGCTTGAACAAACAATAACACACAGACTTATGCCAAAATGCCCGTTTGGTCAAGTATCCTCATAAGAGCAGTCTTAAATGAGTTAAATAACATCTTAAATGAACTTAGAGTTGTGAGAAAATGAGATGCATAATGTTCAGCAGCAGCAGCTCTTAAAGTGACAGCAGCCTAATAAACCAGTTGCTGTGATGTCTGTCATTTATGTTCATCAAAGAACAGAGAAAATTGTAGCTTTAATAAGGATCAATCTATATTTCGTTTATAATTTATGAAGTGAAATCTGTTAAGTGTTTGATAACTTATGTAGGAATGTCACAGGTAAATATTACATTTATTATAATGGGTTTATGTGAAGATTGTTTTAAGTTAACTTCAATTAAAAGTTGTTTTTTAAAGCCTATAATAAATGTTGAAATTGATAGCTTTCAGTTATACTGTAATGTTGAATATATATTAAAGTATTATTTTTTTTTTTAATCCATTTTATAGATACATCAGTACCGTTTGCATTTTACATTTAACCAGTATTAGTTTCAGTGATACTGGCCTTCATTCATAAAAAATGCCATTAAACAAATATTTAAAATATACTGTCTTCAAGTTGTTTCTAAATTAATTTGGAGAGTAACTGTGAAATTATTACAGTGTAAAAATATTAAACTCCACTGTTTTTAATCGTGATTAATTAAAGAAAAAATTTGCAATTAATTAGTTTATTTTAAATTGATTGACAGCACTTAAGTATTTTAAAAATGTTTTTTTTAAACATTAAATTTAATGAAATATTGTATAATATATATATATATAAAAAATATTTATATATTTTATTTATATTTAATT
>RJVU01007700.1:1822082-1876166 GCA_003731715.1 Anabarilius grahami | reverse complement strand
ACAAAGAGCATAAATAAAATTTAAAAAATGTACAAGAAAATAATAACAACAACAATAATAATTATCAATTATGAAATAAAATAATACAAATTAAAGTACAAATAAAATAAAATAATAAAATAAAATAAAATAAAATAAATCTGATTTTTACAAACCTGATCAAAACTATATACTGTACATATGAGGTTTGACATTATATGAATTATTATTATTAATAATAATTTTTGGAATGTGTCAGACTTCAAGTACACACGGTCAGGACTACACTATCTACAAACAGATAAAATTGTATTGGTGCAACACCAAAGTTTCTTTAGGGTTAGAGGTTAGTTAAAACCCCCAAACATAAATATGAGCAGTGCTAGTGATGCTTGCCTTAGCAAATGACACAAATAACAGACAAAGCCATACAGACAAAGACAACTGCAGATGGTCTAATCTAATGCATTGTCCACACAGAAGTATGTGACATATGGATGCCAGACAACACAATAGGTCATACAGAGACTCTGAAAGACTGCTTTATGTGCGTTTGGGGGAGAGCTGAAGCAGCCCTGCTCTTCTGTATATTAAAGCCATGCATGACTCTTTGACCTGAGGTGCCACAAATGTAATGCATACATTCTGTGTGTGAGGAGGAAACCCAACACAGGGCATCTATAGGGAGGAGATCAAAGCAGAACAGCGACCAATGAGGGTCAGTGAGGGGGAAACACCCATCTATAACATACAGCCCATGGCGGAATTGCATTCGCTTTACGTTCCACATGCCTGGAGTGTGTACATATGTTTGTTTGAGCGTGTTCGAGGGGTGCGAGACTGTTTATAACAGGGCTGGTGGGTTAGATAATGACACGGACATGACTTCATCTTCAAAAACCATAAACAGAAACTACACAAGGAAAAAGAAATCATAACTCAGACTGCATAAAATACAATTGCAGCAAGGATGAACATGGTTTGTGTTGATCACCATGTGAATATTGGCTGCTGAGAACATGAAGCCGTCAAACATTTTAGCTTACTTTTGTACAGTAAACAATCTTGGTTCTGTGTTGGGTCATCGCTTGATGTCCAAAGTAAAATAAGACTCCTGAAGCAAAACCAGTGGTCTACAGCACAGAAATTAAGCACACACCCATGTTTTTCAGGATACGTGGCACTTTTGCTGAGTCACTCCACTAATGTTTTCCAGACAAAAGAATTCAGACCCTCAACACACACAGGGACGGTGTTAAGTACGTTGGGGAGTAAAAAACTAAAACTGTAGAAAATTGTAAACAGTCATTATTCAGTTGAGTTATTTAGTGTAAATGCATGTGTTCAAGTTTATTGCTGTCACTGCAATTGAGATTCTCATTGTTTTTGTGGCACTTATATAATTAATTTAATCTGAAAGCAGCAAATTACAGATTCAAAGTAGATTCCCCAACTCTTCTACGGATGATATTGGAAACCAGAATAAATGGTGACTGAAAGAGACATTGAGACAAAACTAGAAGGATGGACAGATTGTATTTAGTCTAACCTTGTTGGTACGTGGGTTGAGCATGAGCGGTTTCCCCTTCTCTTTAGTGTGAACCCATCGGCACACGCTCACACACGGCCTCACACTCGTGCTTAGTCTGGACAGCATGGCTGCAATAAAACCGACACACACCTGCAAAAGAAAATAAGGAAATAAACATACAAACACATACTTAAAGGGCACCTATTATGCCCCTTTTCACAAGATGTTATATTAGTCTCTGGTGTCCCCAGAATGTGTCTGTGAAGTTTCAGCTCAAAATATCCAACAGATCATTTATTATAGCTTGTCAAATTTGCCCCTATTTGGGTGTGTGCAAAAACACACCGTTTTTGTGTGTGTCCCTTTAAATGCAAATGAGCTGCTGCTCCCGGACCCCTTTCCAAAAGAGGGTGGAGCTTTAACAGCTCGAGCTTTAGTTGCTCAACAACAACAAAGCTGGAGAATCTCACGCAGCCAAAATGAGGATTGTCAGTAACGGTGTTCAGCCTTACAATGTTCAAACCGGAGTCGACACTGATGGAGAGACTCAGGAAGAAGTTACAACTTTTAGAATGAAACTGGACGTTTCTGAATGGTTAGTGGATAAATTTATGTAGTTGCTGTGGAGTTGATTCAACTCATCCACTAGCATGTGCCGTCATGTTAATCTTTTGTGTAAATCCAGCGTTGAATTGACCCTCGTTTGTGAAGCAGTCCGGCGTAAAATGACGGCATGACAACAACACTCTACTACAACAACTCTTCCTCTTCTCTAAAGCAGCCCAACATGACCTCACCCCCTTTGTTGTGTGTTCTCGGGGGCGGGGTTTATGTAAATTTGGGGGTTTGTGAAGTCACTAACCCGGGAAGAAGCTTGTTGTAGTCCTTAAAAATCTCCCTTTGCATTGAACTTTGATCATAAAAAACATCTGCAAAGTTACAATGCTCAAACAGCAACATTACACACTAACTAAAGTTAAAATCGTAATCAAGGACCCCTTTAATGCACCCACACACATACAGATCATTCAGATCATAAGCGTCTTATATCTGATCTGTCAGCAGCACTGCATTCTCACACCACAATCCTCACTGAGAACATTATCACTGAGTCACTGCTGTACTGATGAACATTCATTCCAGAGTCCTTATAAAGATTATCAGAGCACACACAGCACTGAAGAACATCTCTGCAGCCTTTATACAGACTGCGACCCTGGAGAAGAGAATGAAAGTACAACAAAATCATTCAAATGTAAAATTAAAATTAATAATTTTAATAAAACTAAAACTTAAAACACTTACTAAAAACAGATGCACGTCATTGCACGTCACGTTAGGGGGGTAATTTAAGTAAATATTTTATGTAAAAATGGTTTGGCTTATAAAACATTTTGGGCATCCCTTTTTACATTTGAACCCATTTTAACTGATGGTACCAACACTATCACCAGTCACTGTTGTAACTTCATCAAAATCTGTTAGGCAACTAAATGACTTTAACTTGGTGAAATACATAAAACAACATAATCTGCAACAACAAAGCACATCAACACATAACAGAAAAGCAAATGTTGAAGTTTACAATGCATAAAAACACATGCACATGATCACTGAACACAAGAAATTGTTAGGGATGCATCGAAATTTCAGCCGAAACAGCTATTTTTGGTTTTGCACCGAAATGGTTTTGGAGGGCAGAAACCAGAGACCAAAATATCAAAGCAGTCCAATAACATGTTTTGACTGTGTCCAGCATCTATTTCTGCACACGACGTGGATAAGCAACAAGAGTTAAACATGTCAGCTGTGTGGACACTAGCTCTGGATTGACAATATTCATTTCTCGATTTTAATCGGTAATTATATGGTTTCTTAAATCTTTTAAATCTTGTGTGCTGTTTTCCGTTGACGCGTGAACAAAACTTTTGTAGCACGCCTGCCATCCAATAATTGCAAAAAGCTTTGTGCTTTGTGACTTTTAATATGAAGCAAATTCTCAACTTAAAAATTCTGTCGATTTTATCACAAAAATTCCAACAAATGTCGTTTTGGCGCTCTTAAATTCAGCATGACAGATCGCTGACGCTGCCTCTGTTCAAGCGGCAGCACGGATCAAGCGCACATGAACAAATCATCTCATCTCCTCTTTGCTACTAGTTACAGCACAAAATAAACATGGGTGAACACCAGAAGGTATGTTGAAAGATACGGTACAATAAATCCTGTCTCATGTAATCGCCCAATCAGTGTTTCAAATGGGGAAAGACATCAATAAAACAGCTCAATGTCACTTAACGCTACATTTACCTCAAGCAATCTATTCAATGTCCATAAAATGTCCTAAAAAATAACTCTAGAGAAGAGCATTTTGCTAAATATATGCACTATATTACATATTCGTTATATTTGTACTTAATCTGTTAGCGACGTCTTCATTATTTAATGCATGTTTGAATAAATCTGGTATAAAAACAAGTTATTATGGTTTATTGTCATTTAAATGTTTGTTTTACCAACAAACTGGTGTAGAAACAATTCTGTTATTAAAAAGTTGTTATAGAAACTGCCTTATGTGGAATTTAAATGTTTGTATATAACTCAGTTTTAGCTATTTGAGTGTAGATTATTAAATAAGTTTGATTAATTAATTGATTATTAATGTATTATTTATATTTCAGTTTCGGTCTTCAGCCAAGTGCATCCTGAATTTTTGGTTTCAGCCTACAATTTTCATTTCGTTGCATCCCTAGACATAATGGCAATGCAGCATTGGCCCACCAAGGCAAATGACAGTTCTCGGGTAAACAATGTAAATTGTTGCATGAAATATCCCTTTAGGAATACATCAGATTACTTGACTCAACGCCATACGAACAATCATCTCCCTTCCCCCATGCACTGACCTTACAGTCCCAGAGACACTATCCCTCTCTCGTCGTCAGCGTCACACACACTTACAATCTCAGCCACACACAAGGAATCAGGGAAATGAATGAGATTAACCCAGAATATACTGTCCAAATCACGGTTTCCCAAACTGGGGTTCGTGAGGGAACAGCAGGAGGTTCGTAAAATGATGAAAATGATTTATTAAATAATAAAAAAGGGAAAATTAAACGAAATAAATTATTTTAAAATAAAAACAAATAAAAACAAAAAAAAACTTACTAAAAATATATTTTAAATAAATAAATATTTTACCTGCATGTTATGTGGCCATTAACTGATATCAGAGAACCATGCAAATGTGTTGTAAAATAATTAAAATAACTTAAAATATATTTTTGTTTCAAGGAATTTGGCTGACAAAAAAGACTGGGAATCTCCAAAAAAAGAAAACACACATTAAAACCCACTACATATTATGCACCAATTTTATGAATGAAAACCATATGTTTTTCCAAAAAATTAGGAATAACAAATTTATAAGTGAGGAAATAATTACACAATGTTCATTTTTGGGTGAGTTAAAAGTTATGCTAGTTTACCCACATAATCTGATAACACTGATCCTTTTACAATGAGAAAAGCTCACAGTAATGCAAAACAAAAACAGTGATGAATCAAATTACAAAGCACAAACATATTAAACCAGCACAATTATCCTACGCCTCAAATGACCATTTTAATAGGATGCGGCTGTAACATCACTGAAGATTCAATCACATACTCAAATCTAAACCAACATAATCAGACGTCTCATGACTGCTGGTTTGTATACGCCTGCATGTGAGCAGTTGAACATAGTCATGTCAGCACTGAAGTTGCCTGCTTTGCATTACGTAGAGGAAGTGAAACCTGTACAAACCCAAAGCCAGACCCTTATAGTCACCAACAGTCGCTCTTTATCGATTTATTATGCTTTGTTCTTCTGGTCATTAAAAAAGTCAAAGTACAAAACAGAGGTAGTGTGAATGCTGATATCATCACTGTTGCTAGGTCAGGACTGTTTCATCCAGTGTGATTCACAGCAGAGTAATCACAATCACAAGTTTAAGTGTACCGCTCAAGGCTGCAACAATGACAGGGCAGGAAGTTCAGGGATCATTCCAAACTGGGACATCTGCATTTAAAAAAAAGAGTTCACCCAAAACACAAAACATTCCATGATTATTTAAAGCAAGATTTTTCATCCTGAGGAACAGACAGTTATCTGCAAGAGATCAACTACCTACAATGTGGCTAATTTTACAATTACAATAGTGCTTTGCACTTAAAGGCCCACTGAAGTGCCTTAGAACGAGCAGCATTATTCAACTGAAACAGGAAGACATATCTATCAGCTCCTCCCCTTTTTTTAAATAACCAATAGCATTTTGTTTATATCACAGCTCAGCCAGAGCCATTGGGCTCGGTAAAACCTTGGTTTCTTTCTAATCTCTAACTGTTTCTCCTCCATATCGCTTTAAAATACAGCATTCTGTGCAGAATTGAAATGGGTCCATGTCTATTATAATGTAGGGGGCGGGACTTCAGATTCTAGAGAGCATTTGATTGGACAGAAGCTCTGATGAGACGGTGAAGTCCGCGGTGATGTCATGAAAATCTGTGGTCCATTTTAGCGAAAGTGAGAGACTGCGTTTTGAATGCTTGTATCTCCTAAATGTGAATTTTGTCAGTGTTTTGGAACACACCAGCGTATTCATAACCTTAAGGCTAACATATTCATACTAAAAGCTAAAAAAACTTAAATTTTGATTTCAGGTGGCTTTAGAGTAAAAAATTATTTTAAAAAAAATGTATGCAGATGCACTCTCCAATGAAATCACCCCAATCATTGTAGAAAGATTCATTCTTTTCAAATATAACTATTCAAGTAAAACTTCCTTTATTTTTTCATATTGCGATATTTAGTCCCAGAAAAAATGTCAGTTTTTCCAAAATTGTGCAGCCATAGTTTAGATTTATACTTTCGGCAGATGCTTCTTTCCAAAGTGACCGCTTATATACATTCAGAAGATCTTTCAGGTTTGTGGAATTGCACACACAGACCAGCCACTGAAAACTGAGACCCAAGCAGCATTTGATCACTGGATTTACGGAAATCATTTCACTTTTAAGAAGTGTTTTCTCAACATTAGTGTTGCAATATCTAATAGAATCTAATCAGCTCCTGACGAAGACATTAATTATTATTTGAATTATCGCTCAGTGAGTCATTTAACCATGACACACACTTTGTGTCTTTGAGAAGGCTTTTGTCTTTAAAACACATTAAAAAGGTACAAATTCACATCATTTCATTTACATGCAATGCAGGGATTCCCCCACTTTTTTATCAGCTGAACCTCTTTGACCTAATATATTTAAAGTTAATACGTTAGGTCAATAATTAGAGCTGCACGATTAATCATATCGCAATCGCAATCGCGATGTCAAGCTTGTGCGATTATATGACGCAAAATGCTGCGATTTTATGAAATAAAATAATAATAATTTAATAAATAAATAAATACATGTGTGGACACGACAACCCATTCTCTGAGAGCTGTTTGCCCATTTTATACACCGCTAATAAAAAGAAGAGCAGTCAGTTTCAGTTTAGGCAGTGGCACGTGTGGCGCGCATGGTCGTGTCATGACTTTTCCCGGTGTGCAGCGCAGAGAACGCGTAAAGATGGACGCGGAGCAAACGGTCACTGAACTGGTGGCAAGAAAAAAACGCTACCTCTGTTATATGGCGCTATTTTGGCTATAAGATTATAAACCCAGATTAGTTGTGGTTAAACGGATCGTTGTTGATCCGTGATCCGTACGGACCAAGGCCCACGGTTCAGCAGTGAAAGGTTATCATTTGAACGTGTTTGTCTTGCTAGTTTACACTATAAATAGATATAAAACCATTCCAGCGCGCTAGAAGAGGCAAAAGGATTTAATTCGGTATCGCACGCTGCGCTGTTATCGGTGCGCACATGACGCACATACATACAAGGCTCGCGCGCGCACAGAGAGAGAGAGAGGCGCTTTATAGCTCGCGAACTCCAAATTGATTTATCTTTCGCGTCCTCAATGCACTTGGATGGTCACATACACGCATTATGTCAGTCAAAATACCCCTCTCAGCAAGTTCTCGTAAACACTTTCGGTTAATTTCTTAAGTGAAGGAGGTGAGAATTCAGATGTGTATCTATCTGATGTGTGCCGTGCATGTCTTACTCTTAAAGTGACAGCAACCTATAAATACCTGCTATTATATTAATCTATATTAAATTTATACAGTGACCAGTGTCATTTTACATTTAATTATTACATTTCTGTGCATGAAAATTAATACTACAGTTAGACCTTATACTTTATTTGTAACTTTGTTGTATTTATCTATGCTTGTTGTAATTGGTGTACAGTATTTGTTCTTTTTACATTCTGTTCTCTTGCCTTTAATAATGTATTACTTAGGCTAGTAGTTTATGCTGTGGTATCAGAGTAGTTTAAGTGGGCTAAGTAATACATGCAAAGTTAAGTTACCCCCATCCCCCAATTTTTTTTTTTGTACTGATCCGAAAAATGATCCGATCCGTGACGTCATAACCGTGATGTGATCCGAACCGTGAGTATTGTGATCCATTGAACAACTACAGATTAGTAAAGAAACTAACATTTTAAATGGGATTATAACAAGTTTGCAGTAATGCAAAGATGTTATTATTTAATTTTGTAAAAATATTTGAATTTGAAAACACTGTGCATTTGTTTGTTGTTGTTGCTAGTTTGAGTTGAGAAATACACATGTGTGCATTTTCATTGAGAAACAAGCGAGATGACTCATGATACTATTTGTTTATTATATCGCTATCGCATATCGCAATCGCAATATTGACCTCAATAATCGCAATATGACATTTTCCCCAAATCGTGCAGCCCAATCAATAATAATATTAAATCAACAATAATAATAATAATAAAATTAAGTTCACGGTTCTCTGATGTCAGAGAACATGACATGCAAGTAACAAACAAAAAAAATATTTCATCTTTTTTAGTAAGTTTTTTATTTTGATTTCATTTTACATTTTTATGATTTAATTACTTAATAGCTTTTCATTAAACTCAAGAACCTCAGTCTGGGAAACCCTGACCTAATGCACTTCATGTTGATGATAAAGAATGGAATATATTTTCTTTCTCTTTGTATTTTTACATCAATATGGTACAATATTATCCAATTCAAATCAATCTGATAAAAGGAGTTCAGAAATCTAAAAGTAATCAGATTATATTACCTTAAATGTGTAATGCAATGGATTACGTTAACTAACTACAATTTCTGTAACTTTGAAATCAATAATAACCCAATACAATTTGTACGTTTTCTCCCCAGCGCTGCCTACAAAGTATCTACAATTTATTACAGATTACACATCAATAGGCTACTACCGTAAATGTGTCCCAGAAAACAAGCATTCTTTCTATAAGGCGGTTCCCATGACCTATGACCTTTAACAAGTGACACTGAAGGTTACTTTAGGGACCAAAAGGGATGTCACACAAGATCTGCCTGATGTGATCTTGCTCAGCGAAAACAAGCCAATGATTTGGCAAAGCTGATGAACACATCCTGAGCAAGAAGATGCAATGCTTCTGCAATCATTTCTGTGAATTGTGAAACTACATACAGTAAAATTAAGTACATGCAAGTGAGTTGATTAAGGGCACAATGAGGATAGTTCATCGATTAAACCTAAAGCCTTGAGGATACCAGCCCAGATCTTAAAGGGTTAGTTCACCAAAAATGAAAATAATATAATTTATTACTCGCCCTCATGCCGTTCCACACCCGTAAGACCTTCGTTAATCTTCGGAACACAAATTAAGATATTTTTGATGAAATCCGATGGCTCCGTGAGGCCTGCATAGGGAGCAATGACATTTTCTCTCTCAAGATCCATAAAGGTACTAAAAACATATTTAAGTCAGTTCATGTGAGTACAGTGGTTCAATATTAATATTATAAAGCAACGAGAATATTTTTGGTGCGCCAAAAAAACAAAATAACGACTTATTTTTAGTGATGGCCGATTTCAAAACACTGCTTCAGGAAGCTTCGGAGCGTTATGAATCAGCGTGTCGAATCATTATTCGGATCGCGTGTCAAACCGGCAAACTGCTGAAATCACGTGACTTTGGCACTCCGAAACGCTGATTCGACACAAAAGATTCACAGCGCTCCGAATCTTCATGAAGCAGTGTTTTGAAATCGGCCATCACTATATAAGTCGTTATTTTGTTTTTTTGGCGCACCAAAAATATTCTCGTGGCTTTATAATATTAATATTAAACACTGTACTCACATGAACTGATTTCAATATGTTTTTAGTACATTAATGGATCTTGAGAGAGGAAATGTCATTGCTGGCTATGCAGGCCTCACTGAGCCATCGGATTTCAACAAAAATATCTTAATTTGTGTTCCGAAGATTAACGAAAGTCTTACGGGTGTGGAACGACATGAGGGTGAGTAATAAATGACATTATTTTCATTTTTAGGTGAACTAACCCTTTAAACCACTTATTCACAGACACTACCCATAAAAGTTCATTTGTGAAAGCAGGATTTTGTAGAAAGTAGTGCAAAACAATCAGAACTGTTCACAGATCACTACATTCAGGGTTTGAACTTAAAGGTGCCCAAGAATGCTTTTTCACAAGATGTAATATAAGTCTAAGGTGTCTCCTGAATGTGTCTGTGAAGTTTCAGCTCAAAATACCCCATAGATTTTTTTTTTATTAATTTTTTTAACTGCCTATTTTGGGGCATCATTAACAATGCACTGATTTACACTCGGCGCCGCCCCCTTAAATCGCGTGCTCCCTGCCACACGAGCGCTCGACTATATTACAGCGCATTTACAAAGTTCACACAGCTAATATAACCCTCAAATGGATCTTTACAAGATGTTCGTCATGCATGCTGTATGCATGCTTCGAATTATGTGAGTAAAGTATTTATTTGGATGTTAACGTTTTATTCTGAGTGAATTTGAGGCTGTGCTTCGTGGCTAACGGCTAATGCTACACTGTTGGAGAGATTTATAAAGAATGAAGTTGTTTATGAATTATACAGACTGCAAGTGTTTAAAAATGAAAATAGCAATGGCTCTTGTCTCAGTGAATACAGTAAGAAACGATGGTAACTTTAACCACATTTAACAGTACATTAGCAACATGCTAATGAAACATTTAGAAAGACAATTTACAAATATCAGTAAAAATATCATGTTATCATGGATCATGTCAGTTATTATTGCTCCATCTGCCATTTTTCACTGTTGTTCTTGCTTGCTTACCTAGTCTGATGCTTCATCTGTGCACAGATCCAGACGTTAATACTGGCTTGTGTAATCCCTTGAACATGGGCTGGCATTACGCAAATATTTGGGGCGTACACCCCGACTGTTACGTAACAGTCGGTGTTATGTTGAGATTCGCCTGTTCTTCGGAGGTCGTTTAAACAAATGAGATTTATATAAAAAGGAGGAAACAATGGTGTTTGAGACTCACTGTATGTCTTTTCCATGTACTGAACTCTTGTTATTCAACTATGCCGAGGTAAATTCAACTTTTGAATCTAGGGCACCTTTAACTTTCATTTAGTTACTAGCCTAGATCTTAATGGAACACAAACCTACAAAGCTAGTCTAGATCTTTAACTACTACATCACAGAAGCTGAATTTGTAAATATAGATTAAAATCCTTTAAAATACAGTATGCATTGTAATTTAAATCACACTCAAATAGATAAAGTAAATGCATGAGTATTTTGAATGTTTTCTTTCCACTAGTCTGAAAGAAGCAAGTTACGGAAGCAAAATAGCTCAAAATCTCAAAACCAGTGGATGAAATAAACACATGTAGTGTTGTTACCAGCTCAGATCTTTAACCATAAACCTATTAAACAGACTTAAAACTCTGAAACCATTAGTTAATGGAGCAAACCCAAAGAGCAACAGGTGTTGAAAAAAAAATATTGATAACATTAAACAGAAAACACATCCGTGAACTTATTTGACAATCATGCATGTAAACACTGTAGGATGTGATGCGCGTGAGTCTAATAGTTGAATGAGGCGATGACAACTGCCGTTCAGCTAAGCTAACACAAAACGGTCAAAACACTCCATTCATCCCCTCCAGAGCTCCCATAAAGGATATATGTCAAACCTTACCTTTTCCTTTAAACGTCTCAGAGTCCGCTGGTCACAATAATACGCGAGTACACATTATATTTAAGATAAACAATGATATGTGCGTCAGGCCGTGCAGAGTGAGTGACAGCCGCGAGCGCTCTTGGCACGAGACATTCTAACACACAAGCCAACAGCCAATCAGAAAGGAGGAGCGCCATAGTACTTGAATTTACCGTAAAGCTCGTATATAAAGCGCAGTAAAAAAACAAACGACCGCGGAAGGAAAATGACGAAATCACCGTAATGACCTTTTTGCAAGAGTTGCAAGTTGTGGAGTTTTGCATTTTAGTCTTCTATTTTTAGCCTACTAATAAAGTAAGACAGTAATAATAATATTATTAATAATAAATTGATTATTAAATATAATTTTATTCATAATAATAATAATAATATTATATAATAAAATATATATACACTACCAGTAAAAAGTTTGGAAACTTTAATGTTTTTGAACTAAGTCTCTTAAGCTCATTAATGCAGCATTTATTTCATAATAAATACAGAAAAAACTATAATATTGTGAAATATTATTACAATTTAAAATTATGTTTTTTTATTTTAATATACTTTAAAATATAATTTATTTCTGTGATCAAAGCTGAATTTTCAGCATCATTTACTCCAGTCTTCAGTGTCACATGATCCTTCAGAAATCATTCTAATATTATGATTTATTATTAATGTTGGAAACAGTTGTGCTGCTTAATATTATTTTGGAACATGTGATACTTTTTTCAGGATTCATTGATTAATAAAAGGTTAAAAAGAACAGCATTTATTCAAAATATAAATCTTTTCTAACAATATAAATCTTTACTATCACTTTTTATCAATTTAACACATCCGTGCTGAATAAAAGTATTAATTTCTTTCAAAAAAAAAAAGAAAGAAAAAAATGACTGACCCCAAACTTTTGAACGGTAGTGTATATATTTTTACAAAATATTTCTATTTTAAATAAATGCTGATATTTTTCAACTTTTTATTCATCAAAGAATCTTGAAAAAGTATCACAGGTTATAAAATAATATTAAGCAGCACAACTGTTTCCAACATTGATAATAAATCATATTAGAATGATTTCTGAAGGATCATGTGACACTGAAGACTGGAGTAATGATGCTGAAAATTCAGCTTTGATCACAGAAATAAATTACATTTTAAAGTATATTAAAATAGAAAACCACAATTTTAAATTGTAATAATATTTCAATATATTGTTGTTTTTTCTGTATTTATTATTAAATAAATGCAGCCTTACTGAGCATGAGAGACTTTCTTCAAAAACATTAAAAATAGTAATGTTACCAAACTTTTGACTGGTAGTGTATATATTATTATTATTTATAATACATGAATTATTATTATTATTAATACACAATTCTATATAATAGTATAGTTTTTGACTGATTGTTGATAGAAAAAGGAAGAAAGAATTTAATTTAATTTCTAATTTGCATATTCTAATAACGTTTGCATGTTTATTTAATTATTCTTATTAATTTATTAATTTCAGTTTGTATTCTTTATATGTTCTGTTAGACAGTCAATTTTTTTAGAACTATTTATTTGTTTATATTATATTATTGAATTTGTTGAACACATATTCAACTGATATTGCCTAATGCATTGACATAGAGATCATGACTGTTCGCTCTATGACCAGCAGAGGTCGCAGTTTACTACAGTTGAGTTTCTAGTTTTGGCAGATAATTTAAAAAGTCCTGAACAACTAAACCAACCACCGACCATTTTGATGTTTGAGATAGGCCTACTTTATTTGTTTATCTATCCTACTTCAGTATACATATGCATAATTTGGTAGCACTTCTTAATATTTGTCATTAACAAATATTATATTGAGCAGATCATTATATTCCATGTATATTCCAGCATGGATATGTAGGTCAAACATATATGAATCCAAGTGTAATGGCATTTCTAATAACTTGAATTGCAATTTACAACTAATGATCTGTTAAGTATTGTGAGAACACATCATTTTGAATAAACGTTCTATTAAAGGCACAATATGTAAGTTTTTTAGATTAAAATATCCAAAAACCACTAAAACAGTGTTTTATATATATATATTTGACTTGTGTACTAACATTATCAGCTTTATTTTTAGTAATACAGCATTCTCTCCATCATACAATATGTATGATGACCTCTAGCAGCGAAAAATTACATATTGTGCCTTTAACGTTACTGGAAGGAAGGTTTGTTCATAACCTTTAGAGAACCTTGCCATAACGTTAGGCAAATTTCTGAGAACGTTGGCAAGTATTGAAAGTGATTTAGCTCTAGTTATACCTTCAGTGGTTTCAGCATTAATTAATGAGGCTTCTCCTCCTGGTTTGTGCCTCTTTGAGTAAACATATCTACACTTGATCTGCCCAAGGTTAACCTGTTTGGCCTGTACACCAAAGAGAGCCGAGCTGATCAAACAATCTCACTTTTTCTTGATCTGCTTTTATGTCTGTATTACATTATCTTCCATTATGTTATGAAACATCAGCTCTCATAAGGATTAAAAATGATTGGGGGAAAGAAATTGGACTTTGCAGAAAATTGCAGGGAGAGGCGTTAAGAGACTCCACCTGAGCAGGCTTAAGGTACTAACGATGACTGCGTCAGATGTCTGCTTTCATCTGTTAATTAATACTCATAGATATAAAGATTGACATATTCTCCTTAAGTATAAGGAACAGAATTAATTCTTTCCATTTTGGTGGCTCGTCTGGTAATTCTGGTCTTACTTCACTTCACGAATGGAACACGGAACAATTTTAGAAAACTGAAGGATCCCAACTCTCCATCTTCTTCTTTATGGTTGCGCTACAAAATATAACTTATAAAATAATAAATTTAGTTAGTGTGTAATGTTGCTGTTTGAGCATAAACAACATCTGCAAAGTTATGACACTCAAAGTTCAATGCAAAGGGAGATATTTTCTTGTACAGAATTCTCTTTTTAAGGACTACAACAAACGGCTGGTAGTGACTACAACGAGCTTCTTCCCGGGTTAGTGACATCACAAACCCCAAAATTTACATAAACCCCACCCCCACAAATGGGGTGAGGCCATGTTGGGCTGCTTTAGAGAAGAGGAAGAGTTGTTGTAGTAGAGTGTTGTTATCATGCCGTCATTTTACGCCGGACTGCTTCACAAACGAGGGTCAATTCAACGCTGGATTTGCACAAAAGATTAACATGACGACACATGCTAGTTGATGAGCTGAATCAACTCTACAGCAACTACATAAATGTATCCACTAACCATTCAGAAACGTCCAGTTTCATTCTAAAAGTTGTAACTTCATCCTGAGTCTCTCCATCAGTGTCGACTCCGGTTTGAACATTGTAAGGCTGAACACCGTTACTGACAATCCTCATTTTGGCTGCGTGAGATTCTCCTGCTTTGTTGTTGTTGAGCAACCGAAGCGCGAGCTGTTAAAGCTCCGCCCTCTTCTGGAAAGGGGGCCGGGAGCAGCAGCTCATTTGCATTTAAAGGGACACACACAAAAACGCCGTGTTTTTGCTCACACACAAATAGGAGCAAATTTGACAAGCTATAATAAATGATCTGTGGGGTATTTTGAACTGAAACTTCACAGACACATTCTGGGGACACCAGAGACTTATATTACATCTTGTCAAAGAGACATTATAGGTCCACTAATCACTTTACTTACTCAATCAAAGTCACCATTAAATAAAAATTGACAATTCTTGTTTTTATGGAATATTGCAGTATGCATTATAAATTATTTATATATATATATTTTCAATTCATGTGCCTTTGTAATCTTTCATCAAAGTATCTCCCCCTCCCTCTTGCAGCGACATCTCTTCTCTGATGATTTGTTTACTGACGTGAGGGCGGGGCAACTTGTCACTCACATGAGATCCACCAATAGCAAACCACAACCATCCCCATGAACAAAACCAAGTCCCATCCTACATTTTTTCTTGTTCGAGAAGCCATTTCACTCATATATACGTCACAATAGGTGTCAGTTTCATGTTGACTTTAATAGACTGTATTCAGAATTCTACTGTGAAATCAATGCAGGCTAGGTCATTTTATCTCATAAAACTTACTGTAAACACTGGATTTCCCTGAATCATGGGATCCCACAGGAACGCTCATAAGAGCTTGCACTGGAATAATTAAATTCTGGAAATTACAAGTTTTCATTTTTTGGCATTCTGTTCATCTTTGGACTGCTTTTCAGATGGCACTGATAAAACACATCCTATATTCTGGATCTTATATTACTCTTAATGTTTTAGATAAGAATTCACAGAAAGAGAAAAGGGAAAAAAAAGGAGAATGAGCGACAAATCTTATGAGAGTGTCCTTTATTTCATATGTGTACATAAATATCGCATATCAAATAAACATTACTTTTTTATTATCAAAATAGACAAATACTAAGGAAATTATATTTGTTAATAAATAGGTACAAACAATAAGTTACAATAGGGTTTATTATATTATTCTAGTTGCGTCCGAAATGACGCACTATACACTTATACACTATGTACTTATGCACTATGTACTCAACCAAGTAGTGTATGAATTTTATAGGGTTATTTTATCATTCAACATCGGAGTCTGATGCCCCTCCCCCTTTGCTGCGTAATGAAAGCTTCCACAGTCGAGAGCATGAAGTCTCCAACATTCCACACTTTGTATTTTCAGTTAATTATGTGCATTATCCAGGTATTTAAAGTGGACTTTGTCTTTTTGGTATCTTTTCAGTGCATACACACTACTCGCACTGTTTATACTACAAAAAGGCATAGAATAGTGCATAAGTACTCGAATTGGGACGCACCTTATGTGCAATATATCTGTAGTGCACTCCACACCAGTGACATCAGTGTGACTTCTACCTGAAACAAAAACAATACTCCATAAACAACACACAAGGGTTTGTAGATGTTTATAGTAGCCTACTACACTTAAGAAGGGACTACAGCCATTCTTAGAGACCAGAATATAACATTGTGGCTTTGAGTCTATTTTATATTTAGCAACCCACAAATAAAGACTTGGTCTTACTTTCTCTTCACACCATAATGTTCTTCTTCTCTAGTTTCTCTCTCTCGCTAGTGGAGGTCAGGAAAGCTGCCTGAAAGCGATGATGTGTTCTATAGCTGGAATGTAAAAACAAAACAACAAAATATACATTTAGTACACGGTTCTCCAGAATACTCAAATCTACTTCTTTTTTAGCACTTAATAATTACTCATGTAATCACTTCCCATTGAAATTTGCTTGATAGTTGAATGTAGGAACATTTGTATGTTGTTATTTCTTCTTGTATGTTGAATTTACATTAAAGGGGAACTTGATTATGAATATGATTTCTCTTTTTTAACTTTAGTTAATGTGTAATGTTGCTGTTTGAGCATAAACAACATCTGCACATTTTCGACGCTCAAAGTTCAAAGCAAAGGGAGATATTTTATTTTATAGAAATCACTTTTTGAAATCACTGTGTGAGATTCTCCTGCTTTGTTGTTTTTGAGCTACCAAAGCATGAGCTGTTAAAGCTCCACCCTCTTCTGGAAAGGGGGGCTGGGAGCAGCAGCTCATTTGCATTTAAAGGGACACACACAAAAATGGCGTGTTTTTGCTCACACCCAAATAGGGGCAAATTTGTCAAGCTATAATAAATTATCTGTGGGGTATTTTGAGCTGAAACTTCACAGACACATTCTGGGGACACCAGAGACTTATATTACATCTTGTAAAAGGGCCATTATAGGTCGCGTTTAAAAAGAAAAAAAAATCTAATCTGACTGGTCAGTTGCAGAATTGTTCATGAAAGATTCGTTCATCTGTCACGTGACAAAATGTACTAAATACTCAGGAGGGGAACTAATCATTTGTTTCTCATAATTTATCTTTGGCTGCATTATGATTTCCTCATTGAAGCTAGAATGCTATGCGGTTCCGAATTCAGAATAAATATTACCCATTGTGTGTATCGAATCCACATCGTATAGATCGTATGGTGCAAGGATGATGTCAAAACTAATTCGCACCTGGTTCCCTTGAGATTTTCCTATCGGGTTTTTCAATTTATGAGTAAAATAAGGCCTGTGGTAAACATAACTTGAGAGGATACTTTGATGTTTGGCTGTACAACGTAAACTGCACACACTCACACCCCAAACGCTCTTATCTAGTAACTTATTAGAAACATAAATATTCAAAAATAAACATAACTGCTTCATAATTAGCATTTTCGGTATGGGTGTGTCGTGTGTAATTTAAGTTGTAGAACAAAATGCCTAAGTATCGTCAACCTATGTTTACCACAGGCTTTATTTTACTATAAATTGAAAAACTAGGGGTGAAAAGAGTGCAACAGTCGGGTTCTGGAAGTAAAAACTCCATTCATTTTCTCCATAGGGAAATAGATTTTTAACAGTAACTTATAAACCTTTAAAGACAGTCTTACTGTGCTACGAGGTTGCTAATCAATAGTATTTGCTTCTGTTGGAGCCATCAGCCTGCATTATTTCAACTTATTTTTAAAATAATTGTGTTTAACAGTTGAATTCGTGGTGAAAAACTACATTACCCATTTTGCTGTACAGAAAATTCCACCAATCAGAGTCGAAACAAGCAAAAAGAGCTCTTTATCTCCGCCCACTCCCATGAAGCATCGCAAATGACGTAATTGAGATCTCCCTATACACTCTCAAAATAATGTATATATAGATGCATATAATATATTGTTTTTATATATATAATCAACATTTTATACAGCCATATCGCACGGCTACGAGTGTGATATTGCTCATATATACTCATACACTCACCTAAAGGATTATTAGGAACACCATACTAATACTGTGTTTGACCCCCTTTCGCCTTCAGAACTGCCTTAATTCTACGTGGCATTGATTCAACAAGGTGCTGAAAGCATTCTTTATAAATGTTGGCCCATATTGATAGGATAGCATCTTGCAGTTGATGGAGATTTGTGGGATGCACATCCAGGGCACGAAGCTCCCGTTCCACCACATCCCAAAGATGCTCTATTGGGTTGAGATCTGGTGACTGTGGGGGCCATTTTAGTACAGTGAACTCATTGTCATGTTCAAGAAACCAATTTGAAATGATTCGAGCTTTGTGACATGGTGCATTATCCTGCTGGAAGTAGCCATCAGAGGATGGGTACATGGTGGTCATAAAGGGATGGACATGGTCAGAAACAATGCTCAGGTAGGCCGTGGCATTTAAACGATGCCCAATTGGCACTAAGGGGCCTAAAGTGTGCCAAGAAAACATCCCCCACACCATTACACCACCACCACCAGCCTGCACAGTGGTAACAAGGCATGATGGATCCATGTTCTCATTCTGTTTACGCCAAATTCTGACTCTACCATCTGAATGTCTCAACAGAAATCGAGACTCATCAGACCAGGCAACATTTTTCCAGTCTTCAACTGTCCAATTTTGGTGAGCTCGTGCAAATTGTAGCCTCTTTTTCCTATTTGTAGTGGAGATGAGTGGTACCCGGTGGGGTCTTCTGCTGTTGTAGCCCATCCGCCTCAAGGTTGTGCGTGTTGTGGCTTCACAAATGCTTTGCTGCATACCTCGGTTGTAACGAGTGGTTATTTCAGTCAAAGTTGCTCTTCTATCAGCTTGAATCAGTCGGCCCATTCTCCTCTGACCTCTAAGGCATTTTCGCCCACAGGACTGCCGCATACTGGATGTTTTTCCCTTTTCACACCATTCTTTGTAAACCCTAGAAATGGTTGTGCGTGAAAATCCCAGTAACTGAGCAGATTGTGAAATACTCAGACCGGCCCGTCTGGCACCAACAACCATGCCACGCTCAGAATTGCTTAAATCACCTTTCTTTCCCATTCTGACATTCAGTTTGGAGTTCAGGAGATTGTCTTGACCAGGACCACACCCCCAAATGCATTGAAGCAACTGCCATGTGATTGGTTGATTAGATAATTGCATTAATGAGAAATTGAACAGGTGTTCCTAATAATCCTTTAGGTGAGTGTATATATAATCAACATTTTTAAATGAGTAGTTTTAAATTTCTCCATCTGTTTGATTCAATTATGCTGTTCGCAATGCTTCATGGGATTGTAGTTCTTTTCCTCATTAAAGTTGTTAAGTACAGTCTTGTACCTTTGTCTTTTTGTCCAATTTTCAAATACTTTTTTCTCAAATCAAAGTTTGTAATGTTGTGATTCACCTCATAGCTGATTGGTTTGGTTCATGGCTTATAATGCTTTAACAAAGACTTTTTTGAAATCCCTTTGGGAGAAATGAATGGAAAAAATACATCCAGAACCAGCGCCGCTGAAAAAGTGGGCGGGCACTGTTGCACTATATCCTCCTGGGACCCAGGAATAGACTTCTGTCCTCTGTAGTGGACATTATATTTTAGTGATTTTCTCTGACAATGTACATGTCACAGTTTTAGGTCTGGATGTCCCGTAAAGAGCACATTCAGGGCTTTGCAGAGATACCAAATGTTTAGAGGTTTCGCCATGTCAACAACAACTTCTTGGTCTTTAAATATGACTGAAAATGAAAATTAGCATTCTTATGGAAATATGATAATATTTTGTAATTATCATTTAAATCAGATTAATTTTCAAATTGTTTATGAATTAACATCTCAGGAAAATGTTATGGGGTTTCAAATCAAAATATGACTTTCTGTTAGGAAACAGGACATTGATTTCATACGTGACCTCTGTAGAGACACCAGGACTTAAATCATGTTTATCAGGCATTTTAGGAGATACAACAAGTGAATAGGGAAATAAATTATATATATATATTCCTGTTAATTATTAGATATTATTGTGAAAATGTTGCCAATTATTACTCCCATTATTACACTTCTTTTTTCATTACATGTTGCTCCAAGATCACATTAATATGAAAATTAGATACAGTGTATAGATACATTGTATTGAATGGGAAAATCCATGTATGACTATTTTACCCACATATTGCAAACAATAAAATGGTATATCAATTAATTCCATTATATCTTTCATAACATAGTTGAGAATCATCTTGAGACAAAGTCTGGTTAAAAACAATCCTGAAGCCTAAAAATTAATTGGTGATAAAAAAAAAAATCTCATTGTTTTTGCCTATACATGTCATTTCATGCCATGTTATTTTTTAAACAACTTAGTCCTGGTATCCACTACAGAGGACATAGCATTATGAATAAAATATAATTTTTCAAAAATGTTATTTTTTTGTTTGTTTCTTATGCTCTAAACATTATAATGACGTGAAAAAAAACTAAATTCAAAAAACTTTTTTTTCTGGGTGTCAGGAGGATGTTAGTCCTCCGGGTTTTGACGCCATCCCTGCGCCACTATTTATTGCGAATGAGCGCTCTCTTGTTTTATACATCTGGCACCATCTAGTGTTTCAATTGTAGTGTAGTGAAAATGACCTCAGAGGGCTTTATCCCTGTAATATTGTCATGTTGGGGTCCTGATCATGATAGTAACAACCGGGTCACTGCATTCCTTACATATAAAAAACCTTTTGAGATAGGCTTCCCCATAAATGCTTGAAATTAATTTATTACACAAATATATATAGTGTGTGAATTTCTTCACAAACCTGGCCAGTGGAGAAAAAAATAATATATCATAAAGTGTCCAAAATACATGTTAACTCCTTCAAAACCATCCCAAGTTACACCTCGCAAAGTTGGTTTATGAATATCCAGTATGAGCAAATCTGGAATCTAGACAAAGCAGAGGCTCAAACAGGCTATAAGAGAGATTTGTTTCCCACGTTTTGGTCGCTACATAATTTCCATACGTCCATTTGTGTTATCTCATAGTTTTGATGGCTTAGTATGATTTACAATAATAATGATATAGAAAGAGTAGGTGTGTCCAAACTGATGGTGTATAAATGAATGCTGTCACAACAGGCGTGTTTTGCGAGTGAAAGATGAATGAGTGTGTGTGGGTGTACTGAATACTTAGCAAGCGTACTCTGACTGTAATGTGTTTTGTACTGTACTTACTGCACACAGACCATAAGCAGGATGGCTAGGCAGCTGATGATTGACAGGACGACAGCCATGATGACGAGAGCGGTGTGGGTCGTTTCAGCGCTGCTTTCATCCCGAGACGTCCCAAGGAGCTGGATCCCACAGCGTTCTCCGTCATAACCCCTCTTACATCTGAAACAATCATATATTCATTCCTTTACACAAACTGAATCCAACATTTGCCTGATTTTCATTCATTATAAACTCTTTTGAGATGTGCGTGAGATGTTTCTATGTAGTGTGCATGCAGGTGAGGGTCACTCACACACAGACGGGCTCTCTCAGGCCGTGCAGGTACGTGCAGTGGCCGTGGATGCAGTAGTCCACGTGAGAGGTCAGGCAGGGGTCAGCGGTGGTGCTGTGGCTCCTGTGATTGGATGTGTGATTCGGCTGAACGGGAGTGATATTTTTATTCTTTTTTCGTCCTTTGTTCTTTTTGCGCCCAGAGCGCTTTTGATTCTGCTCGTCTCTACTGACTTGGGTTACTGAAAGATATAAGATACAAAAGAGACTTTGATGTGTGTGAGAATATTTGTTTTCTATACTTTTATTTGTTTTTGTTTTTACATTTAAAGACTCTCTGTGGTGAGAATCAAGTTTTTAATGTTGTTTATATGTCGAGAGTGGTGTTTTTAATATGCTTTAAGACAAACCATTTGCAAATTTATCAGTCAACACCATTGCTGAGTATTTTCTCCTTAAAACTGCAGTGAAAAAAAGACAGTCTCAAACCCGCGGTTTGAAATCGCAGGTTTTTCTGACGTCACAATCTACCTTGTAACAATCACGTCAACGCGCCGGCGGGCTTTAGCATATCATTAACAACGAACTCGCAGGGGAGTCTCGAGAGAAGCCAGGTTATCCCAGTATATTTTTCTGCTGATATGAAAAATCGTGTAGATTTATCAATATGGCGGGTGTATGATGTATATTATGATGTTATGATGAATGTCTCTCTCCACTGACGTTCTGAGATGTTCAAAGCGTTTGTAAGGATACTGATTGTTAGAAGGCAGCTGTCTGACTCTGAGATGGCGAACGGGAACATGGTTTGTGTAATATTAGCAACACATTATTAGCTGTTTGATAACATAGTCAAGCAAAAGACTAATTATATTAATTTCCGTTATGTGTCTGACGTTGTAAAGAGCGATACCATTTTGCAGCGTTTACCTCAGTAAGTTGACCGAGTGGATCTCTGAGCTGCCCTGAGCAAGTGGAGGCGGGGCTAATTAGCATATTCATTGATCTGCATATATTAAATGAGGCAAGGGTGTAGAGTTAGATTCTATTTTAAAGGGATAGTTCACCCAAAAATGAAAATTTGATGTTTATCTGCTTACCCCTCAGGGCATCCAAGATGTAGGTGACTTTGTTTCTTCAGTAGAACACAAATGATGATTTTTAACTCGAACCGTTGCGGTCTGTCAGTCGTATAATGGATGTCAATGGGAATTCCATCTATAAGAGTCAAAAAAACACGCAAAGACAAATCCAAATTAAACCCTGCGGCTCGTGATGACACATTGATGTCCTAAGACACGAAACGATCCGTTTGTGCGAGAAACCGAACAGTATTTATATCATTTTTTACCTCTAAAAGGACAAATGGACGTTAGTGAGGTCAAAAAATGCGTTCTGATGACGGAAGTGATCTCTCGTGCTTATACTTCAATGAGTACGAGAGATCACTTCCTTTGTCAGAGCGCGTTCAGACCTCACTCACCGGATGCTCAAGGCAGTTGGACATAGTGGTGTATTAGAGGTAAAAAATGATATAAATACTGTTCGGTTTCTCACACAAACTGATCGTTTCGTGTCTTAGGACATCAATGTGTCGTCACGAGCCGCAGGGTTTCATTTGGATTTGTCTGTGCATGTTTTTTTTTACTCTTATAGACAAAGTTCGAACATGCATTATACGACTGACAGACGGCAACGGTTGGAGTTAAAAATCATCATTTGTGTTCTACTGAAGAAACAAAGTCACCTACATCTTGGATGCCCTGGGGGTAAGCAGATAAACATCACATTTTCATTTTTGGGTGAACTATCCCTTTAAGGCATGAAGACATTTTTTTTCACAGGAAAAAAAAACGTTTCAATATGTCATTTTGGTGATCAAAGATGAGTTTTAAGGGATAAAATCAACCTTTGTGGTTCATAGATGATGCATTTAATGTCCTTATTAAAATCCCAAAAGGTACTAGTCTGGGTAGTAATTATTATTAGCTTAATCTAAGAATAATTGACATCTGTGGGAAATTTTCACAAGTAAGTGGACAAGTTTGTGAGAGTAACTTTAGGTACACTATGTACTTTTTGGCCATCTAGACTTTTTTGAAATCCCTATGGGAGAAATGAATGGAAAAAATACTTCAAGAACCAGCACCGCTGAAAAAGTGGGCGGGCACTGTTGCACTATATTAGTCTTCCGGGTTTTGATGCCATTCCTGCGCCACTATTTATTGCGAATGAGCGCTCTCTTGTTTTATACATAATACATCTGGCACCATCTAGTGTCTCAATTGTAGTGTAGTGAAAATGACCTCAGAGGACTTTATCCCTGTAATATTGTCATGTTGGGGTCCGGATCATAATAGGGTCCTTATTAAAATCCCAAAAGGTACTAGTCTGGGTAATAATTTTAATTAGCTTAATATAAGAATAATTGACATCTGTGGGAAATTTTCACAAGTAAGTGGACAAGTTTGTGAGAACCTTTAGGTACACTATGTAACTTTTGGCCATCTAGTGGATAAAAATCAAAACTGCATGGATTATGAAAATCAAAACTACATGCAACGACTAAGTCCGAGTCGGCAAAGTTTGGGCGAACCTCCATGCTCCCCGACCCATTCCCCCAGCCCGGGGAGGGTAGCCCATTCCCGGTCAAAAGTCAGATCCGTGCGCCTTATGGCTGGTGGCTGCGAGTGCAGAGTGGTGTAAAACGGGCCATCATGGCGTTGGAGGAGGAGGAGACAAAACTGGACTTAGAAAATATTCAACACGGACAAAGAACAAAGCAGTCAGACGGAGGGTCTGGCATACCTCAGGCCGGAGAGTGTGTGCCATCTTGGGCACCCTAGGGGCGAAAAACCCCCTGGAGGAATTTCCTCCTCAAAAAATGACCAAGTCGGCAAAGTTTGGGTGAACCTCCATGCATCCTGACCCATTCCCCCCGGGAGGGTGACTCCTTCCCAGTCAAAGTCAGGTCCGTGTGCCTTATGGCTGGTGGTTGCGAGCGCAGAGTGGTGTGACTGTGCGGATGAATATGGTTATCCTCCTACTGCTCATAAAACATTCACTATTAGCCTTAAGAGAACCAGACGGAAAGGATCTCAAGCTGACTAGCTGCTGAAGACGTTACTGTATCTATACCCATTAATAGACACTTCCTTGAAAATAATTTCCAGCACAGCGTTACGACAACCATAATGAAATGAGCCTTCACAATAGAGAATGCTTTACTAGTTTTATTACAAGCTCTGTCGTGTTCTCGCTAACCTATGCCGAGCAACTTTTCTCTATTTACGAGTATGATGACACACGCACGGGCGAGTGATGTATGTACGCAATTTCCCGCGAAAACCAACCCGACAGGTCTAAAATATAAACACTTATAATACACTTACCATAGTGTATCAGGGTAATTTTTTGAACAAAAAAAAAGTTACATAATGTACCTTTAAACAAAGATGGATCATTGAACATTCCTGATGGATCCTGATCGTCATCAGATTCCAAATCTTCTCCCACGGCACTCTGAAGCCCCTCTCCTGATGATGACATCACGGTCACATGATCCAGTGCAGATGTGTGAGTGGCTGCTGTTCTTATAGTGAAAACTGCACTGCAAGCTGGACACAGACACACACGCAATGAATCACAGGCTGTTATATCACAGTAGAAGTAGAGTAACTTCTTATATTGTGAGGAATGCTGTTTCGGCCCAATTTGCAAATAATAACAGGATCAAACGCTTCATTATAACACAATGACACATTAACCTCAATTAGGGAATATAAAGAGAGGTTAATCTTCTAAAGTTGCGGTTGATGTTGAGTCATCCTGTAAACACCCCATGTAGCCTATATTGTACTGAGCAGCTGTGTATGTGTGTGTGAGAGAAAATATGAGAGTGAAAGACAAAAGTGAGTGGAAAACTCGAGGTTATGTTAGGTTACATTGCACCTGCTGCAACTACAATACAAAATTAGAGTCCTTTATGTCTCCTCTCCTTGTTTGGACACCTGTTACCTAATAATCTGCTTTATTTACAGATTCGAAAAATCATTTGTACAGCGTAAAGTCAATTTCTACAGTGAAACAAGAAAAAATGTAGGCTGGGACTTGGTTTTATCCATCAGGAATTGATTGGGATCAAGACAAGTGGGCGTTATAATGCAGAATGGAGTCAGACCTGATGTGAACATGGAGGACTACTCCCATCCTGAAACACAGCCAGCATCTGTTGGCTGAAACTTAAGCATCCATGGTAACGTTGTTGCATAGGTGGGGTAGTTTTGATGAAAAGATTACAAAGACAGGCATGTATTTATTCAGAATAATGTGCAAAAAGACGAGGAACAAGTATGTAGGATCGATTTGATTTCCTTTTAGCTTAGCAATCGAATGTGCCATTGTCTGAAAATTGCAGGAACACATTCTACCAACCCTGGGTGTGTGGCAATAAATGTTAATAAACCGATCCAGTCTTAGCATGCCATTTTATTCTGCACATATTCTATTCTCCATCGGATTAACTATTAACATATTCCTATCCTCTCCTCGGGTCATTTTGACCCGAAATGAATTTTTTTAAAAACATTGAGTGTTCATCGGAGTGGTCCAAGACCTTAGGACTTTTGTTGCACATCAATTTGGAATACACACAGTCACACACACACACACACACAAACAAACAAATTCAATGGATTCGCGGATTTTATGTGGTTGTAATAAAAATAGTAACAAAAGAGTCCCTCGCAGGTCAATTTGGAACTGCATTGGAATGAATGGAATGTGAGGAATTTTTAAAAAAATTAAAAGTATAAAATATCTGGCACAATCCAGAACAAACACACATACAAATGAAGGCATGGGACTATAGAACATCCCAAATGCAGAACACACTCACATGCATACACACACACACACATACACAAACATTATTGGGGGTCATATAATGGGGGCAATGTTTTTCTTTTTTTTTTGCATTCTCAATGCAGACTGCACACAGATATGTGTAAATTTACAATGCCGAGCACCCCCACCCCCCACACAAATACAAAAAAATGGTAAAAAGGGAACAGCTCATTTGCATAAACTATAATGCCATCTAGTGGCAAGAGTCATAAAATATCACAGTCACAGAGTCACCCAATATGAGATATTTTGAGCTGAATTAACAGGTTTATGCATGAAATGGTGAGTTATTTTGAATTTAAGTTGAAAGAATGTGCTTAAATTATTATTTATTGATAAAATCTATTAATTTAAAGGTAAATGAAATAAAAAATAAAAAATCTACAAAAAAACTGAGAAATGATATAAGCTTTCTGGACAAAAAATAAGTATAATTTTAGGGCTCCGGGTCATTTTGACCCGTGCGAGAGACTCTTTTTTTTATATAAGTACGGGAGCAGAGGATGGGGGTTAATATACAACCACACTATATTAAAGGTAGAGTAGGCAATTTTCGGAGAGGCTAGCAATAGCAAGCTAGTTTTGAAAGCATAAGATCCCACCCTCCCTTCTCAGTGCTCTGCAAAGCCACGCCTCCTTCAAAACACACGAACGCACACAGCGGAGCTTGCAAACCATCACGAGACGAGAGACGGCGTTAAATTACCACATGGCTTAAAGCACATAACATTACAATTATAATGAATGTAAACAAATTACAGAGCTCTTAATTGTACCACCTGACTGCTGCAGATTAATTTTAGCGTTGATAGTGTTGACATGTCGAGTCTGAGGACGCGAACAGCTCTGGGAAAAACGTCACGGGTTTCCATCTCGGTTACGACATGGCGTGAACGCAGCATAAGCTCGTTGTTTTGGTTCAGGAGGAACTGTAAAAAGCGTCCACTGTTTGTTTGTGGTGCTCGGTGACTGTCTGTCTACAACTCTGCGTAGCCTTATTGAACGCACTGATGACGTGTGATGTCTGCATGAGCAGGGTGCGTGGAGGTATGGAAATACATGTTGACAGGCAGGTAGGACATTCATAATATGCATTCGGACCGAATTTTTGGTCCTGAGACTTCCACAGAAGATAAATGTACATGTTTAAACCACTTCTATTATTGATTGATATCAGGATGTGATAAGAGTTTCACTGCAAAAAAAATGCTGTTCTTACTTAGTTTTTGTCTTGTTTCCAGTCCAAATATCTAAAAATTCTTAGATCAAGAAGCATTTTCTTGACAAGTAAAAATTATTTTCTTGTTTTTATGAAAAATAATTCAAAATTAAGTGAGTTTTTCCTTAAAACAAGCAAAATAATCTGCCAGTGGGGTAAGCAAAATAATCTTAATCCAAACTGAAAACAAGATTATATAGTTTATTTTTGGGATGTATAAAATTATTTTGCTTACCCCACTGGCAGATTATTTAGCTTGTTTTAAGGAAAAACTCACTTAATTTTGACTTATTTTTTTCTGAAAATAATTTTTACTTGTCAAGAAAGTGCTTCTTGATTTAAGAACTTTAAGATATTTTGACTAGAAACAAGACAAAAACTCTAAGTAAGAACAACATTTTTTGCAGTGTTCAAACAGTATAACAAAAAGTATTTATATAAAAAATTGCCTACCCTACCTTTAACTGTTTTACAATTTAAACTTTGTCTACAAACATTTTCTTTCTAATAAATACTTTGATATTTGGTAATTCAACGACATTCAACGACATAAAGTGGCGTATGTGAGCTTCTATCACAGGCATGATCTGGCGACTGCTGCAGTCAAACAAGTCTGCACGGAGAATGTGTGAGTAAACGCATTTGATCTGAACACTCCTACACTGGAATCCTACGTTTAATTGTCAAAGAAATTCCTCTCCTAGAAACACACACACACCTATTATTGTGTGCCGGGATGACCTTTCAAACGTTATTTCGGAAAGCTAAATATATATTTAAGACAGCAGTGTGACGCCCTAATCCTCTGTCCTTTGCAATGAACAATAAGTGCTTTGTGACGCTGAACTTGACAACAGACAGCTGAGATTTAAACTTTGTGGCATTTTGGCATACACCTATATGGGAAAAGCCGGAGCTCACAGCTATTCAGAGGCATGTTACTACAAGCCGAATCAATTTCCCACAGCTCAGTTTGTCTGGAGACGTAAACACAATATCTGTACTTCATTCAGCTAGAGAGTTCAAGCTAGTTTTGAAGGAAGTTTACTATCCTAGAGTCAAGTCAATTGTCTTTTGTCAATTGTCAAAGTGAAACTGAATACAATAAAAAAAAAAAAAAGATTTACACTGAGCATGGAAGAAAATATGTTGCAGATTTCACCTGCTTTCTCATGATTTTTCCACTTGTTACTTTCTCATTAATGAACATACATTTTAAAAATGATTTTATAGAATTTGCAATCAAAACGAATAAATTCTAGAGCATAATTAAAACATATATTCACACACACACACACACAAACAAAAGATAACATTTTATGATTTAATTTATTTTTAAGGACTGGAGTTTTTCAGATCTGGAAAGCACAATTTTAGTTTTCCATTACTGTGTTGGCCCTTAGCTTGACAGGTCAAGAATAGGATGGAGAAAACCAAACTCACCGACACAGAGCAGCAGAGAGGAGAGGCGCTGTAGGTTCATGGCAGCTGACAGCTGAATTCCGTGTTGAGTTTCTGTTTGTCATGTACTTATCATCCAGGAGGAGCTTTTATAGGGAGGTTTCCCCTTCACACACACACAGATAATGTGTGTGTTTGTGGTAGTGCGTGTTTGTTGGCGCCTTTTGTAAGGTAAATGATTGACGAGAGTCCATTTGTAGAATTCATCCAGTGGTCATTCATACAGAAGTCATTATTTACCATTCATTTTCCATTTCACGTCACTGATGCTGAATACTTAAAATACTGTACCTCCACTGATTTATGCTGTTGAGATTTGAATGGGATACTCCTAAATAAGTAAAACATGAAAATTATTCATGTATATTTATATTTTTAAGGGTTAGCTCACCCAAAAATGAAAATTTCTGTCATTAATTACTTCGTTCCACACCTGTAACACCTTCGTTCTTCTTCGGAACGCAAATTAAGATATTTTTGATGAAATCCGCGAATATAATCACCACTTTCAAGGTCTAGAAAGGTACTAAAGACGTCGTTAAAACAGTCGACGTGACCACAGTGGTTCAACCTTAATGTTATGAAGCGACGAGAATACTTTTTGTGCTCAAAAACAAAACAAAAATAAGGACTCTATTCAACAAACTCTTCTCTTCCCTGTCATTATCCTTACACAGGTGACGCAGTATAAGCGCACAGCGAAGGCTTCCGTGTTTACGTCCGAATGCCGGCTCAGTATTGGTCAAAGCTGATCACGTGAGCGCATGTGTGCGATGCTGACGCAGGAGCCGGCGAATAGTGAGACGGCGTTCTGACGTAGAACCTGGAAGCGCTGGACGTAAACAGCGTAGGAGAATGACACAGAAGAGAAGATATTGTTGAATAAAGTCGTTATTTTTGTTTTGTTTTTGCGCACAAAACGTTTTCTCATCACTTCATAAAATTAAGGTTGAACCACTGCAGTCACATGACTGTTTTAACGACGTCTTTAGTACCTTTCTGGACCTTGTTGTCTATGGACGAGTCATATACCTCTCGGATTTCGTCAAAAATATCTTAATTTGTGTTCCGAAGATGAATGAAGGTCTTACGGGTGTAGAATGGTGATTAATTAATGACAGCATTTTCATTTTTGGGTGAACTAACCCTTTAATGCTCAGTTGTGATGATGACTTTACATGCAGTGATAGGTGTTTCAGGTTTTGGGACACAGAGTCACTGGAATTGTATTTGCCCTTGGAATATTTGGGATGGAATATGAGATGCATCATGTCTGGAATAAAAAGAATGAAAAGAATTAGGGAAAAATGCAATGAACAGATAAAGAGAGAAGCCAAAATATCACCAGTACACATACTTGTTCAGTGGAAGTAGCTGCCTGTGTGTGAACACGGCTTCATGGGTCATTAAATATGAATACTGTCCCTGTAATTTGAGGCCAAAAGAATTACGGAGGTACGGTAGCTGTAGGAACGACCCGTTTCTCTGAGATTGCCATTATTAAACGTGTTTGTGCATCTTAAATTCTGCAACATGTCCCTCACATCTGCATGCTAATGAGTTTCTGAAGAGCGCAAAAGGAAGAGAAATACAGCTAATGACCCTGAACCGTTAACACAGAACAAATTTAGCACTAAAGACCCCATTAGATGCTTACCAGAATTTAAATAAGAGTAAAAAACATCCCTCAGTTTAACTTTCAACTAAAAGTAACACATTTACTATTGCATTGGGCTATAATTTCAAAAACACAATGAACAGTGAACATGTGATGTGTTCATGAAATGTGTGTACAGAGGTCAATTTCACAAAGGTATAAAGGTGAGTTCACATTCTGATCATTTTGAAGATGGCTTCAAATTCTGTGTAGTGATAGCTGATGATATATTCAATGATAATACATTCTTTTTTTTTTACTCAAAATTTAAAACAGACAGGTCTGCTATGGGCAATGGATGTAACGCTACAGTTTTTAGAGCAGAAATGAGTAACAGCAGACATACTACATACTATATATTTAGGCAGCTCCTTAAACTTGCCTGAAATGTAAACCAACTTGTTGGTGCAGCCCATGTGTGTCCTTTAATATGACACAAATGTCTAGAGGATTAGAGCATTGTTCCACTGGTATAAATGTACAAGTAATACAGTAATAAAAATAAATGAATAAAATGTATTTATATTAGTTATATTTTAGTTTATATTAGTGTGTGTGAGTTTGTACTTGTTTTGGCTATACTTGTGAGGACCAAATGTCTTTACTTATATTGTGGAATACTTTCACAAGCCACTAGTGAGGACATTGACCGGTCCTCACTATTTTAAAAGGCTTATAAATCAACCAGAAGATGTTTTTATTTAAATCTAGTGATGGTTACATGTTTCTGTGATGGGTGGGTTTAGGGGTAGGGGTTGGGTTAGGTGATAGAAAATATCATTGACCTGATATAAAATCAACGGAAGTCTATGGAATGTCCTCACTAAGATAGCAAAACAAACCTGTGTGTGTGTGTGTGTGTGTGTGTGTGTGTGCGATTTTGTGACATATCAGGACACAAATGTGTATAATGACATGGGTATGACATAGGTATTATAAGGAGAGGGTGATTTATGAGGACATTCCCCATGTCCCCACTTTTCAAAAGGCTTATAAATCATACAGAATGAGTTTTTGTCAGAAAGTAAAAGTGTGCACAGTTTCCTGTGATGGGTTTAGGTGTAGGGTTGGTGTAGGGCGATAGAAAATACGGTTTGTACAGTATAAAAACCATTACGCCTATGGAATGTCCCCACAATTCACAAAAACAAACGTGTGTGTGCAAATTGACATCTTTGCTTTTATTCAAATCTATGTAAGCAGAGTGAAATCATTAAATATGCATTCAAAGTGTTGCTATTATGACATATCTTCAATTAAAATATAGGGAATTAAATAAGTAAATATTCATATGCCCAGTGTTGGGGAGTAACTAGTTACATGTAATGACGTTGTGTAATTTAATTACAAAATAAGTGTAACTGTAATCCACTGAGAAAAAATGTGTAATTAAATTACAGTTATGAAAATGTTAACGATTACAAAGGGGGTTACATCTGAATATTTTCTGTAAAAAGCTAGGATGTGTTGAATAATATTAATTTGCTGCTTTTAATTAGCTGTATTTAACCTCAGAACGATCTTAAAGTAAAAAGAGGTGCTAAAGTCTGATTTTGTTGCGGCTGTGCTTTAAAATTAAATTATTATAATCCTAATTCAAGTGATGAAGGATTTTAGTGTTTAGGTTAACCCTGTCTGCATATTTGAAAATGATTAACAGTTGAAAACATTCCTTAGAAATTTAGAAAAGTAATCAAAATAATCAAATGTATTCAGTTACATTACTTTAATAAAGTAATTCAAATAGATACACTACGTATTACATTTTAAATAGGGTAATTTGTAATCTGTTACCTATTACTTTTAAAAAGTAACCTTCCCAACACAGCATATGCACAAGTTATAGAATAATTTTACCTTTCAGATGAATCTCTTTTACTGGTTTTCTGCTTTGTCTGTCATCAGTTATTCAATTATTATCAACTAAATTGTCAAAATAAAAATTTAAATACAAGTTTATTTAGTATTTTTACATTAATGACACTTTAAAAATATATAAATATTAATAAGAATTAATTCATCCAGGGTGGGCTTCATACCCCAGGTACTTGACATTTTGTGCTATAACTAAATTAGCAAATGTGTTTATTTCCTATAATAACACATTGGCGGATGCATCATCATACTACATATGCTAAACTTACATCTAAATATGTTACAATTTAAAAGAAAATCCACATTGGTCCTAAGGTGGGCATCTTCCCCCATCCTACCCTATTTTTGTTTTGTTTTGTTTGTTGTTTTTACTATTTTGGTACTTTACATTATTGAGTCATGTTGTCTCAAAGAGGCAAGTTGTGTTAAATGAATCTTTTTACTTGGCACTAATGTTGTTTTATTGTCTATATACTAATAATGTTAAAGGTGCTAAAGAGGATGTTTTGTTTTATACATTTTTGCAATATTACTTGAAACTGTCTTTACTAACTGATAAAAGACTATTTATTAGGTGCACTGAAAGGAATAATATTAATCATCTGTGCACGAGGTAGGGCCTTAAAAACATCAGCCAATCGTTTACGCGATCATCGCGTAAACGATTGGCCCTCTGGCTTGTCAATCACTGCCATTACGTTCCTTGTGAGAGACGCGCGGCTGCGCGCTCCAGTGACTTTCCACACTCCGCAGGCGCCGCATGCAATGTTTTTGTCAGGAGACAGGAGTAACAACTGCAGATTATCAGTTCCCTGCGGTGAGTCCGACATAATGAATCCACTAAGTGTGTGCGCGGCTTTAAGTCGACGATTAACGATTGTAAGGCCGATTATGAATGTAAATTGATACTTATGACTGATCGCGCTCAAACGCGTCCAGTCAGAGCCAGTTGCGTTCAGTCTGCGATTACAGTCGGTGTTCAAATTCCATGTGAAAGTATATAAATCTGCTTCAGGAGCAGGAAACAATCGCTGTATGTTGAGCATAGTCTTAGAATGTTTTAGCTAGTCGTTAAATGTGTGCCCGGCTTAATAACACAGCGAATGCCGGTGGTAAACACTCGTGTTCCAATACTCGTGCACGAGTTTTGGGAGGCGTTCCCTCGAAATGAGCTGTGAAGGAGGGGGGGTTGTTCTTACGCATGCGCTCATTTCAAAAACTCAGTCGACGAAAAGATCCTCTGTACCACCTTTAATGTTCATTGTGCAAGTGATTAATGTTTGTTAATGTTATTAAAGAAAGTTTATACTAATGATTTAGATCAATTCCCGAATGTAAGACTTTCATCATCAAAGCCCCATTCAGTCATTTCTATAGAAATTACACAACTAAAGCAACATGTTGTTGATAGTGAAAGTTTCCCATATTGCGACAACAGAAACTGAATCATTTTATATCCTGATGTTTGCAGTTTTGTCAGTATTTTTAGTTCTAAACAACAGAAATCATTATTAAAATGATAAACATTATAATAGGTCTAATAAACTGTTGGAATATCCCCTCCAAATTTAATACAAATTTTAATTGAATTTGTAGCAAATAAATTTACATCGAAGTTTGAGACATTTTAATATGCTTTTCACCCCTGAATCTAAATAAAACTACAGTAACATGGCATTTCGTTAGAAACTAGGTTACTATAGTACACTTTTCATAAGGGCAGTAGCCTACGGAATTTCAGACGACCATTGACAGCGCGCATGCGCAGTGCAACTTTTCCGCATTGGGCTCCTTCACGCTTCCTCATTGACAGCGCCTAAAGGAAGAAAGCAGCGTTCTCCTGTTTCATTTGCAGTTTTATATCGCTTTTACGTACTATTGACATCTTAAATAACTCGGAAGATTTCTTTAAAAGTCTTGGAAAGTTCAGAAATGTCAAAGCCTCCCCCCAAACCAGCTAAACCAGGTAAGAGGTGCGCGTGGAGGAAAAAAGCCTCGGCAAACCTACTAAAGTTTCATTATACATTCACATATTTTTTGCATTGTTTCGTTGCCTAATAGCTGTACAAACACGCGGATATTCGATGTCATGCAATGAAATGTATATAAGAGCATGCAATTCCGTGTCTTAGTGAACTTTCTACTGCGGGTGGAGTTTGGCGTTTCTCCAGCGCAGCGCAACGCAACTTTCTTTGCGCTTTTCAAACGATTGTTCTCGGTTAACGTGCGTAAAACTATCACATCTTGGCTTCAGTGTTCAACAGATACAATAAAACGATTGAAACGCCTTGCCATAGACTGCAGGATTGAGTTAGGAAAGAGAAAAATCACTCAAGCAATCCACTGGCTGTGTTTCAGTACCTAGTGAGACGCCTATCTAGACAGCGCGAGTGAACGTAGACGCACAACCCATTTTTGGAAACCGCATTTCAGTTGCTGTTCGCGCCCTTGATGCCCAAAATGATGTTTAGTTCGAAATCTTAACAGTTTTGACTCACTACCATTGTCTTTCGAGTGAACAGTTACTTCCCTAAACGAAAGAGCAGCTTCACTGTGCTTAGTGTGCAAAAACACACATGACATTTGGACTGGAGATTTAAGCTGATGTTGTGCTGGAGGAACAGGTCAAACAATATGATCTGTTCACAAATGATGCCACACAGATTTTTTGACACAACTAAATGTTTAGATTACAAAACTAAAGCATAAGGTTCATTATGACTATATTATTTTTTATTATAATAATGCAGTTATTGTGTGCAAAATCATCCAAGTACACTCTAAAAAATGCTGGGTTAAAAACAACCCAAGTTGGGTTGAAAATGGACAAACCCAGCGATTGGGTTGTTTTAACCCAGCGGCTGGGTTAAATGTTTGCCCAACCTGCTGCGTAGTTTTATTTAACCCAAATATTGTTTAAAAATTACTGTTATTCTTGCTTAAAATGAACCCAAAATATGTTGGAAATTAACATTTATTAATATGTTTAATAAACAAACATTTATTCATATTTTTTTTGAATAATATTTAAACAATAAACATTTATTAAATTGCTTATTAATAAATGCTCATCTTTTTGATTATTATTGTTGCCTCTAGTAATTATGAGTCTGATTTTTAATTTCCAACCTATTTTGGCTTCATTTTAAGCCAGACCTATAGTAATTTGTAAACAATTGTTGGGTTAAATAAAACTACCCAGCAGGTTGGGCAAACATTTAACCCAACTGCTGGGTCAAAACAACCCAATCGCTGGGTTTGTCCATTTTCAACCCAACTTGGGTTGTTTTTAACCCAGCATTTTTTAAAGTGTAGTCGCAAATTTATTTTTGATGGTTGAAGAACCAATTAGGTTGAAAACTAAATATATTTGAATGCTTATTGGTCTCTCGTCGTCCACACTTAGTACAGTTTACTCAGGATTTGGGTCTGCGACGTCCACCATGCAAATTTTACCATTTGCGTAGGATGGAATGTTTGGAATATTTAACATATAATGTTTAGAAGTGGCCAAAACCAGAGTGTTTCCATATCAAAGTCTGATATGTGTTGGAAGTTCGGGAGGAGCCAGTTGGATCCCACTTAGCAGGGCTTATTTGGTTGTTACAGGACACATGGAAATACCTTTGCAGCCAGGAAATACCCTTTGTTGTGCTTATAATGGTTTGTTTATTTATATATTTTGACCTCAGGCCTTGGGTTCCTCTGGCCCTGAGGCTTACACACATTTGTCATGTGGTTTGCTGCGTTTAGTTCTGATGTGATGGTGTTTTGCATATAGATGGGCTGATAGGTGAAGATAAGGGTTTAACAGGTGAAGTCTGTTTTGCCTCTAAACAGGCAATGCTGGACCTAAAAAATTTGTATAAAATGCTTTGGATTTCGTGTAAATTATCATTTGAAACATGTAAGTAACATTCATATGAATGTGTGTTTTAAACAGGTCAGGTCAAGGTGTACAGGGCTTTATTCACCTTTGACCCAAGGACGGTGAGTTTCATTCTCTCATCCTTAATAGTTCCCTTTAGTTTAGATATATTGATTGTTTTAGCTTCATCGTGTATATTTTCCTCTTTTACAGCCAGATGAACTGTACTTTGAGGAAGGAGACATTCTGTACATCTCAGATACTGTATGTTTATGATCTCTCTTGGTACTGTTTGGAAGTACTAATACTTCCTCTTGTGATTATGTTGATATTTAAGACTTCCATGATTTTCTAGTGATTGCTGGGTTTGTTTTCAGAGTGACAGTAACTGGTGGAAAGGGACATGCAGGGGAAGGACTGGTCTTATTCCCAGTAATTACGGTAAGGAAAGCAAGTGACAAACTTGAACCTACATGCAGTCAAACCTTATAGTACACCTTCAGTGACTTTTTGGCTTTTGTAAAACATTAACGAAATGCGTATATAATATTTGACGTTTACAGACTTTTATGATGAAGTTTTATCAGAGATGTAACTATTACTATTGCGCATATACTTGGGGTTAGGGAACGAATCCCAGCCTTAAGTAAACTTTTCTGCATATCTTTTCATGTGCTATTATTGTTTATAAGGGAACAGACTTTTGCTTGGCAGAAAATAAAATGGGTGAAAACAGCATCGCCATTGGTATACATTAGGGATGCACCGATATGAAAACTTTGGCCTATACCGATAATTCTTTATATTTGAAAGCCGATAAACAATATATTGGCTGATAAATCTAAATTTGTATATAATTTTTGAGAGCCTGATTACAAAAACAAAAGTCTCACTATTAAAAGTCATGTCCCAAACACACAATTATAATGTTCTCATTATAATATTATGTAGTCTATATGACAGACTTGCGCTCCACACGTTGAACTTAACTGTATTTTCCTTTTTGAAGTGATTTCAATTATATTTCAAGCAATTCAAAACCATCATGGTGAACAGTGCGCATCCGACGTGTCTGAAGCCATCAGCTTTAATGTATCGGCCAAACTTTCTTAATATTCTTATTTTATATATCGGCTGATACCGATATGGTGGCCGATATATCGTGCATCCCTAGTATACATGCATCTTTCAGAGTATCATTCTTAAGTTGATGCGATTTGTCTTTTTCCAGTGGCTGAACAAGCAGAGTCCATAGACAACCCCATGCATGAAGCAGCCAAGCGAGGTACTCAAATACAGACCCATTTAGCATTTTGTTTGTTTGTTAATGTGGTGAAACAATCAAATGTTTTGTGTGAATGCAGGTAATCTGAGCTGGCTCAGAGAGTGTTTGGATAATAAGGTTGGCATCAACGGACTGGACAAAGCAGGGAACACCGCTCTCTACTGGGCCTGTCACGGAGGGCATAAAGGTAAAAGATGCACACATTGGTAAAAACATATACGTGGACTGTTTACAAATGCTAATATCTGAGGCGCAGCAGTGGCGCACAAGCTTGCCACAAATAGGAGTTCAATTTTGTCTATTAATGGCATAGAAAAAAGCACCATAAATGAATTTTATGCAAACAAATGAGTAAAATTAATAAATCGTTTGTTCTTAGATGTGGTGGAGATTCTGCTGAGTCAGCCAAACTGTGAGCTCAATCAGCAGGTAAGTCTAATGTTGGTTAAAATGTTTTTGATGAATCACTGTTCTGGAGATCAAATGCATTTTATGAACATTGAGATCAGCTTACAGTGGTGTGTATGCAAAAGTGACAAAGTGATTGCTAAATTATAGATTTTTCAGGAAACGGTTCTTTATATTTGACTCAGTGTATCAAATGACGTGCGTTCATTTCCACAACAGAATAAACTGGGAGACACGGCTCTACACGCAGCTGCCTGGAAGGGTTATTCAGATATAGTTGAGATGTTGCTCAATAAAAGTAAGTAAATATGTTTTTCCTCTTAAAGGATTAGTTAACTTTCAAATAAAATTTTCCTGATAATTTACTCACCCCCATGTCATCCAAGATGTTCATGTCTTTCTTTCTTCAGTCGAAAAGAAATTAAGGTTTTTGATGAAAACATTCCAGGATTATTCTCCTTATAGTGGACTTCAATGGCCTCCAAACGGTTGAAGGTCAAAATGACAGTTTCAGTGCAGCTTCAAGGGCTTTAAATGATATCAGACGAGGAATAAGGGTCTTATCTAGAGAAATGATTGGCTATTTTCGAATAACTATTCTACTTACGGAACGAACACAGCACCAGTTCCATTTTTTCCGTAAGTAGAATAGGGAAGGTGTAGGACGGAAGGTGTAGGACATACAGCGTAAGCGTTTTGAAGAATACGAAAGTGCGGTTTTGGAGGAAGCACTTGGAAGGCAATCATTTGTTTATATAAAGCATAGACATTTACATTTTTTTTTTTTAAATGACCGATCGTTTCACTAGATAAGACTGTTATTCCTCGTCTGGTATCATTTAAAGCCCTTTGAAGCTGCACTGAAACTGTAATTTTGACCTTCAGTGTCTGGAGGCCATTGAAGTCCATTATAAGGAGAATAATCCTGGAATGTTTTCATCAAAAACCTTAATTTCTTTTCGACTGAAGAAAGACATGAACATCTTAGATGACATGGGGGTGAGTAAATTATCAGGAAAATTTTATTTGAAAGTGAACTAATCCTTTAAACGCATTCATTTTCTTACACGCATTCTGTGATACAACGGTGGGGTAAAAATATTGATTAACTAATTGACTTTCATCTTAAAAGATCCAATATTTGTTCTTAAAAGAATTTGGCTTTATATTTATTAGTAGTGTATTAGTAAACGTAAAGCTTTTTTAGGTCTTATATTTAATCCTAAAGGGATATTTTCACCAAAAATGAAAATGATCCCATGATTTACTAAGCATCAAGCCATCCTAGATGTATATGACTATCTTCTTTTAGCCGAACACAAAACTTTATAAACTATAATCACTGGTTTCTCGCAAATGCCGTACGTGCATTTGCGAGAGAGTCAAGTTCCGGTGGAAGGGCGACCTTTGACCCGACGTATGGCTTAGGAAGCTTAGGTGAGAATCGACGCCTCTCACGAAAACCACGCAACTCGCTAGTGAACTCGCGTATTACTGGAAGCCAGTGATTATAGTTTATAAAGTTTTAAATATGGATATTTTTCTTAAAAAACCACATCGCTTCGCTTCAGATGGCTTTTATTAACCCGCTGGAGTCGTACGGATTATTTTTATGATGGATGGATGTGCTTTGAAGCTTGGAAGAGCCAGGATATTATTTAATATAACTCAGATTGTGTTTGGCTGAAAGAAGAAAGTCATATACACCTAGGATGGCTTGAGTAAATTATGAGATCATTTTCATTTTTGGGTGAACTATTCCTTTAAACCATTAATATTTTAGTAATGCATGGAGTTATTTATAGAGAATCTCTTTAATATCAAAGCAAAGTTAATATTGTAACTGGATTATTCTTAATTAAAACTGGAAGCGAACAATGGCAATCTTTATCATGCCAAAACAGAACTTGAAGCTTGACTTTAGCAAAAGTCAAATAAAGCAAATGTTTACATTCAACAGAAATCCAGCTGTATTAAAATTAACTTCACATGGATTATGTGAGAATAATGAAATAATTTTACACAAAATGGGCAACATATTTTTGTATGTAAAAAGGTTCTTATGCAAAGTCATATTATGCGCAATGTCGTACACGTGTTTGTAATAAATCAAGTACCAATATGTGATCTTTTTTTATCTGTATCTGCATCTTATTTTCATTGCTTATATTGCTTATGTGTGTTTATATTGTAGATGCCAGGACAGACATCCTCAACAATGAGAAGAAGACAGCTCTGGATATGGCCACCAACGCACAAAGTGCCTCTCTGCTAAAGAGGAAACTGGGAGGAGGTGAGTCAAAAGGCGTCTCCTTTCAGTTAACCTTCTTCAGATGTCACTTCCTGTGAGATATTCACATAACTAACTGTCTGTCTGCTAAATTTATAGTGATTCTGCGCACCCACAGTAATGCAGAGGAGTATCTCGATGATGAAGACTCCGACTGAGAGAAGAGCAGCACTAATGAAGTCCATTCATTCCTACACTCATTCCAGCACAAACCATTATATGTATATAGATCTGATATCTGTGCGAGAAACATTACTTACAAAGGTTGGGAGGATTGCCACTGGTTGCCGTTGTCTGATAGTCTCAGCTTTCTTCTTTATTCCAGTTCATTGTAAAAGTATTGCAGTACTTGTCTGTTCAGTACATGTTTAGGATGGACACAGTGAACATTTGTTCTTCTATTTGCTGCTCCTCTCTTAACTGTATTTATTCTGTAGAATTGTCTTTTTGATTTTAAAGTGCCTTCTTTAATAGGGAGATCGCCCAGGCAAAACGTCTCAGAGCCCTGGGTCTTTTTATTCCAATAGTTTTATGCACGTGTATGTGGGTAAGCGCGTGTGTGCACCCCTGAGCATTTTAAATTTTTGATTGTGTTTGTGTGTATGTGCATGTGTACGAGATGTTCTTGATGATAGAATTGCATGTAAATCCAAACATTACAACTATGCAAATAAATCAGTGGCCTTTGCTTGATATGCAAGGCTCAAGCTTGGAGCTTGAATGCATGGGTATTTTAAAGTGTCCTTTTTTTACCTTGTATGCATTAAGCATTTAGCCTTATTTTCTTAGGTTAAAGAAGGGTAGTTGACTTAAAGGTGCCGTAGAACGTGTTTTCAAAAGATGTAATATAAGTCTAAGGTGTCCCCTGAATGTGTCTGTGAAGTTTCAGCTCAAAATACCCCATAGATTTTTTTTTTTTCATTTTTTTAACTGCCTATTTTGGGGCATCATTAAATATGCGCTGATTCAGGCTGCGTCCCCTTTAAATTCTCGCGCTCCCCACCCCCGGAGCTCGCGCTTGCCTTAAACAGCATAAACAAAGTTCACAAAGCTAATATAACCCTCAAAATGGATCTTAACAAAGTGTTCGTCATGCAACATGTCTAATCGCGTAAGTATGGTATTTATTTGGATGTTTACATTTGATTCTGAATGAGTTTGATGGTGCTCCGTGGCTAAAGCTAACATTACACACTGTTGGAGAGATTTATAAAGAATGAAGTTGTGTTTATGAATTATACAGACTGCAAGTCTTGTCTTGTCTCCGTGAATACAGTAAGAAACGATGGTAACTTTAACCACATTTAACAGTACATTAGCAACATGCTAACGAAACATTTAGAAAGACAATTTACAAATATCACTAAAAATATCATGCTATCATGGATCATGTCAGTTATTATTGCTCCATCTGCCATTTTTCGCTATTGTCCTTGCTTGCTTACCTAGTCTGATGATTCAGCTGTGCACAGATCCAGACGTTAATACTGGCTGCCCTTGTGTAATGCCTTGAACATGAGCTGGCATATGCAAATATTGGGGGCGTACATATTAATGATCCCGACTGTTATGTAACAGTGTTATGTTGAGATTCGCCTGTTCTTCGGAGGTCTTTTAAATAAATTAGATTTATATAAGAAGGAGGAAACAATGGAGTTTGAGACTCACTGTATGTCATTTCCATGTACTGAACTCTTGTTATTCAACTATGCCAAGGTAAATTCAATTTTTAATTCTAGGGCACCTTTAAAGGGTTAGTTCACCCAAAAATGACATTTCTGTCATTAATCACCCCGTAAGACAAGGAACACAAATTAAGGTATTCTTAATGAAATCCGAAAGGTTTTTATCTCCCATAGAAAGCAACATAATTATAATTAATCATTTAAGGTCCAGAAAAGTAGTAATTGTTAAAATAGTCAACTGCTCACGTGTTTCAGCGTCGGCCAATACTGAGTCGGCGTTCTGACGTAAAACCTGGAAGTGCTGGACGTAAACAGTGTAGCAGTAAGGCAGGTGAGAGAAGATATTGTTGAATAAAGTTGTTTTTGAGCACAAAAAGTATTCTCATCGCTTCATAACCTCAAGGTTGAACCATGTAGTCACGTTGACTAGTTTAACAATGTTTTTACTACTTTTCTGGACCTTGAATGACTGTAATTACGTTGCTTGCTATGGGAGATAAAAAAAAGAAAAAAATTAAAAACCTCTCGGATTTCATCAAAAATGTCTTAATTTGTGTTCCGAAAATGAACGAAGGTCTTACGGGTGTGGAACAACATGCGAGTAATTGACAGAAATTTCATTTTTTGGTGAACAAGGACAAGCTTTTTATTTTTATTTATTTTTTTAATCATTTATTAGCGTCTGGCTTGCAGGTTTTTATGAACGTTGGCTTTGAGAGCAGCAGATTAATGCCAAAGAAATTTTATTTTACAATCGCTCCCCAGATAACACACGTACGTCTGCAAGATGTCTGTTAAAGATCACTTCATCTGGAAAGATCTGCTGTTTACAAACATCTGATAGACATCTTTAAGATGTCAGTTTTACATAAATTCTAAATCATAAACATCTTAAAGACATCTTCTAAACGTCTATTTGACATCTGACAGGATATGTCCTATAGACGTATTGCAGATGAGCAAACACTCTAAAAAATACGTCTTCCAGACGTAAACACACACATCAAATAGACGTCTCCGAGATGTACGTGTGCTATCAGGGTCTAGGTCTTAAGTTTATTTATCCGGCTTAACTGTGGATAAACTCCATTTTAATTTAACGTTATTAATCAATTTACTTTAATAATTTTTGAAAAGAAATTGATAAAATTTGTCGTGAAAAGACTTACCTCAGAAACTCGCGCCATTATACTGTCAGGAAACGCTGGAGCTAAGCGCGCGCATTTAATATTAATTACCAGTTTAATAAAATAATTAGGAAGTCTTGAAAATAACCTAACTATAAAATTGAACAACCCAACTCTCACCGAAAATTAAATTTAAAATCTTCGGATATGCATGAAACATTGAACTTGATTAACAAAATGTGCTTGCTTGAATTTCTTTACAAAACTTTTTTTTTTTTTTTTTTAAATAGAGGAGTTCGAGTGGATAGTAAATTAAGAAAAAGCACCAGCTAGAGTTCAACATGTAGGCCTATGCATTTTTTTTTAATACTGGTTATTACATAATTCCATTTACACTGGTGTTATTTCATAGTTTTGATGGCTTAACTATTATTCTATGAATATGCAAGATAATATGTAGGTGTAGGTGTGTCCAGTCTTTTGAATGGTTTTGTGATTTGAACTAGTGGCTATCAACCTTGCTAACCTGGAAAATAATTCAACAACTCCATTTAGTAACCTCTTGTTACATTTGACCAATTCAACAAAAAGTTATTAATTTGCTGACTTTCCTTTTTGTTCTACCAATCTCAACTGACGAAAGTGCATTTTAGATTACTATACTGAACAATACACTAACGACAATATCAAGTTAATAATTTTAGTGTGTGATGTATTCAAGATGTGATTTTTTGTATTAATTATAACCACAGGCCTGAGCTTAGACATACTAAATACATATTGAACACATATTAACAAGGGCTTCAATTTCTATCATAAGGTGGCGCTACAGAGCCAGACAGACAACAGACAGTTGCACTTAAAATTTAATTAAAATGTAGTTAAATTTAAAATTTGACATCTGAATGTATTCTGCAAGCCTAGAAGGATGAGTCTTACCCCTTGGCAAAAAAAAAAGAAAAAAAAAGCTCTTTTGCATACTATAAAAAGCAATTCTGGATATTTTAGTATATCTGTGATGGGAAACATTGAAATTTATGCATTTGGCAGATGCCTTTATCCCAGGTGACGCATCAGCTCATGCATTCCCTGGGAATGGAATTCATACAATACGAATTTATATACAACATGATTTTAATACCGATAGAAAACATTACATTTTATCAGCTGTTAATGGGACTTCAATGCAAATACATCACATAAAATAAAGAAGCATAAATCAGTAAATGAGATCCTGGTATTTATTCAATGCCTTGTACAATCCATTTAGACCCCATGTTTTAAATACAATGTGCATGTCATAATTCAATTTAGAATAAAACATGACATCACTCTGAAGAAGAAAATCCTTAAATTACTAAAAGGGGGGGAAAAAAGTTGTGTAAAGCTTTTGCCATCAATTATAATTCATAAGACTTTAATATATTTACTTGCATACAGTAGGAAATCATATGAATGGAGAAGGGGAAAAATGCGTATCACAAAATTATTAAAACTTATTACATACAAGAACTTAAGACAACAATCATGTAAGTAAATCACACATTATGCCCAGTGGCAACAGGCACATCGTGGAACGCCACAAACTCAACGAAATGGGCATCTGAGCCCAAACTGGTATCTTTAAGAAGGCTTTTCATAAGAATGAAATAAGTATTATAACAGCAGAAGTGATTCTGTTCCACAGTCAAACTCTCATAAAGGCATAAGGATGGAAGCTCAAACCACTCCAGCCATCCAGAAAAACAGAAACCACCCATGAATATAAAAATAGAAACAATCATCATCAAAAAGAAAAAAAAAAAGCACACTTTATAAAGTGATCGGACAGAGAAATGCATGCACCATAAGATCAGGGCTGACAAAACTCTTGAGTACCAAAAAATTATAAAAATATACAGAAAATGGCATTGAGATTGTGATGATACCAAGCAGTTATTGCACCTTTGAGAAAACCTGATGTGGCCTATGGAGGAAAGAAGCAAAATAAAAGAGCGGAGTGTGTCGTTACCCTAGAAAGCAGCAAGAAACAGAACAGGGTTTTAGTCTGAAATGTGCAAAGAGATGTGTATGTTCAAGTTAAGCTCAATGTGTGTGTAACAAGTACAAAAATAGATCTTGATTTGTCCAATGCAGTCGATCATATGTAAAATAGCTCCACGCAATTTAAAGACCTAGTCTGATAACATCTGGATCTTTAAAAAGGCTGTTAAAAATCATAATGGCCTCCCTGAAGATCTACACTTGTCTGACAGTGCTTTGGCACAGGAACAAGCTGGTGTAATGCTCACTATCACCACAAGATGACACAATTTTAAAACTCGACCCTCGGGACTGATATTGGCGCACGTGCTCAAACACACACTTTTAACACTATCAGATTCTAGCTGAAGAGCTTGACAAAGCAGCTTTGGCAGTAGGGTTTGTCATTTTGCTCTTTGAATGTGCCTTTGTTCAGCTGTTTAAGGCAGAAGGCGCAGACAAAATGCTCGGGGTGAAACTTCTTGCCCATGGCAGTGATGCAGCGGCCGGTAATGGGTTTCTGACAGCCGGAGCAGAGGGAGCCGCGGTGCTCGTGGTAATGGGCCTCACAGTAGGGCTGCCCTTCATGCTCGAAGAAACTGCCGTTCACAAATGGAGTGAAACACTCCTGTGGAGGAGAGAGAATCAGTCAGTTATATACAAATGATGCTATAAATAAAACAACACAGATAGTACATGCAGCAATATAGACATCTGATATCGAAATGAGCTAGTGTATAAATGCAAAACACACAGATAGCATCATGAACACCACCATTATTCCAATATCTAGAGGACAGCATGGCTGATGGTTGAAAATGTGTATATGAATGAAGATCCTGAGTATTTACTTATACATCTTGAATATACACCGATCAGGCATAACATTATGACCACCTTCCTAATATTGTGTTGTCCCTCTTTTGCTGCCAAAAAAGCCCTGACCCGTCGAGGCATGAGCTCCACTAGACCCCTGAAGGTGTGCTGTGGTATCTGCACCAAGATGTTAGCAGCAGATCCTTTAAGTCCTGTAAGTTGTGAGGTGGAGCCTCCATGGATCGGACTTGTTTGTTCAGCACATCCCACAGATGCTCGATTGGATTGAGATTTGGGGAATTTGGAGGCTAATCAACACCTCAAACTCGTTGTTGTGCTCCTCAAACCATTCCTGAACTATTTTGGCTTTGTGGCAGGAGCATTATCCTGCTGAAAGAGGACACAGCCACCAAGGAATACCGTTTTCATGAAAGGGTGTACATGGTCTGCAACAATGCTTAGGTAGGTGGTACGTGTCAAAGTAACATCCACGTGGATGGCAGGACCCAAGGTTTCCCAGCAGAAACATTGCCCAAAGCATCACACTGCCTCCGCCGGCTTGCCTCCTTCCCATAGTGCATCCTGGTGCCACGTGTTCCCCAGGTAAGCAACGCACACACACCCGGCCATCCATGTGACATAAAAGAAAATGTGATTCATCAGACCAGGCCACCTTCTTCCATTGCTCCGTGGTCCAGTTCTGATGCTCACGTGTCCACTGTTGGTGCTTTCGGCAGTGGACAGGGGTCAGCATGGGCACCCTGACTGGTCTGCAGCTATGCAGCCCCATACACAACAAACTGTGATGCACTGTGTATTCTGACACCTTTCTATCAGAACCAGCATTAACTTCTTGAGCAATTTGAGCTACAGTAGCTTGTCTGGATCGGACCACACGGGCCAGCCTTCGCTCCCCACGTGCATCAATGAGCCTCGGCCGCCCATGACCCTGTCGCCGGTTCACCACTGTTCCTTCTTTGCGCCACTTTTTAATGTTGGAATATTAATATGTCTAGCTGATATATCGGTCAATCAGATACTGTACACACACACCTCCATCAATGCATTCTTACACAGACACCCACAAACACACACATACTGACCCTGCAGACAAAACACTCTGGGTGCCAGAGAGAGTTGAGGGCTGAAATGTAGTTCTCCAGGATGGCACGAGCACAGCCGCCACATTTAGGGGCAAACATGTCAAAGTAGTCCTTCCTACAGTATGCCTTTCCCTCCTTCTCATGGAAACCTGCAGGAAATAGAGGTTGCCAAAGGCTTAAAACCTTTTAAGAAAAAATAACTTGGTAAAAAAAAGAAAAAAAAGAAGTAAAGGCCAGCTACAGGGAAGAAAAGAGGTTGACAAGAGTGGAAGCTGCTTACCCTCAGGCCCGAAGAATGACCCGCACTGGGCACAAAAGAAATGCTCTGGATGCCAGGTCCTGTCTAATGCGGTCACCACCCTCTGCAGGACAAAATAAAGGCAAATGTACAATTCATGACAATGAACTGATGGCAAAACTAGAACAGAAAGCACAATTTAAATGTCAATGAATGCATGCAAAATTAAGATATCCAAAACAAAGAATAAGACAATTACTAACAATTATTGGTAATAATGTTCATTTCCCATTACAGAAGTCATGTTTCAACCTACATAAAATGTCAATCACATACTTCCTACATTCAAACCTACTCCTCAACTCAGACAGAATTGAGTGATTCAGGTAGTCAGGAATGGTATTTTAGCCTTTAGTTAAATATGCTTGTTATTTTATTTTATTTTTTATGATAAATGTAATTAATTTTCTATGTAAAGCACTTTGAATTACCATTGTGTATGAAATTTGCTATATGAATAAACTTGCCTTACATAATTCTGTTTTAGCAATGTAAACTACTCCAATCCTCACTATTTACACTAAACAAAACAAAATATATGTGCTATTTTTGCGATATACATCAATGGAAAACAAAATTCCATTATGGAAAATCTTGTGTTAATGTGAATATTTATCGATATGTTATCATATACTGTAAACATACAGTCATAAGTGAGTCAACATTTCTCTTTAAAAATTCTTGTTTTAGGCTTCTAATTAGTGACCAGTGTTTTGTTTTCCTAAATCCTCTGTGTGTCCGCGTTCATCTTTGCGTCATGTGTCAGGGGTCACTCTTCCGCCTTAAAGGATTAGTTCACTTTTAAATAAACTTTTCCTGATCATTTACTCACCCCCATGTCATCCAAGATGTCCATGTCTTTCTTTCTTCAGTCGAAAAGAAATGAAAGTTTTTGATGAAAACATTCCAGGATTATTCTCCTTATAGTAGACTTGAATGGGCACCAAACAGTTGAAGGTCAAAATTAGTTTCACTGCAGCTTCAAATTGTTCTACACGATCCCAGATGAGAAATAAGGGTCTTATCTAGTGAAACCATCGCTCATTTTCTGAAAAAAATTGAAAATTATGTAAGTTTTAACCTTAAATGCTCATCTTGAACTAGCTCTCTTCTTCTTCTCCTCTATTAGAATTCCGGCAGTGTAGACACTGCTAAGTGAAGAGCTAGTTCAAGATGAGCATTTAAGGTTAAAACTTATATAATTTTCAATTTTTTTCAGAAAATGAGCGATGGTTTCACTAGATAAGACCCTTATTTCTCATCTGGGATCGTGTAGAACAATTTGAAGCTGCAGTGAAACTAATTTTGACCTTCAACCGTTTGGTGCCCATTCAAGTCTACTATATGGAAAAAAATCCTGGAATGTTTTCATCAAAAACTTTCATTTCTTTTCGACTGACGAAAGAAAGACATGAACATCTTGGATGACATGGGGGTGAGTAAATGATCAGGAAAAGTTTATTTAAAAGTGAACTAATCCTTTAACTCGATGCGTATGGCCATCTGCCAGAAGCTAGTTATTTTAGTTTATATATCTCTGATTATGTTTATCTGAAAGAAGATAGTCATATACACCTAGGATGGCTTGAGCGTGAGTAAATCATGGGATAATTTTCATTTTTGGGTGAACTATCACTTTAAAATGATTTGTTTTATGTATTTACATTTACATTCTCAGCGGACTCTATCTATATGCATGTGTTGAGTTCAACAGCAAAAACCTATTTAGACTGGATTTAAGTGACTGTTTATGTTTACAGGAAACCTGAAGCCAGAGGTAAAGTGTGAGCAGCTATAGCAGGCACCATCACTATTCAGTGGTGACATATGAGACACACACAAACACACAGGCCTGTGAGTGCCCCGTCTGTGACCGCTTAAGGTGGTGATAGGAAGCATAATCCTTACGTCCAGAATGGGTCCGTTGCAGTAGTAACAGCGTGGAGAGAAGAGGCTGTGGTAGTCCTTTTCACAGTACGGCTGGCCGTCTCGCTCAAAGAAGTTTTTGGAACCTATTTCCTCCTGACAGTGAGTACACACGAAATGTTCCGGATGCCACGTCCGACCCATTGCTGTCACCACCTGAATGAATCAAAGAAAACGAGGATGGAAGTGTACAGCTATACTTAAAAGACATAACTGAATATCAGCATCTTGAGATGCTATACAAGCTAAAAAAGTCTGGAATTATTACAATTTATTAATGTTTTTAAAAGTCTATATTTATTTGATCAAAAATACAGTGAAAACAGTAATATTATGAAATTAAAAATAACAGTTATCAACATCGATAATAAGAAATCAGCAAATCAGCATATTAGAATGATTTCTAAAGCATCATGTGACACTGAAGGCCATAGGAATAAATTACATTTTACAATATATTCAAATAGAATACAGTTATTTTAAATTTTAATAATAATTCACAATATCACATGCATTTTTGATAATAAATGCAGGCTTAGTGAGCATAAGTGACAAAAACAATAAAAAAAAAAAAAATCTGAAATCCACAAAATGTATATATACAGAAACACAGACATGAAAATATTCTTTGGTGGCTTTTTGGTCTGCTTTGGAACAGAGCTTCCGCTCTAGGGAATAATATCCTAAAAATCCAAATGGAATGTAGGTCAGGGTAATGATTTGTGCATTAAATGAGATCATCTCTTACCTGGCCAGCGATTGGTTTCTTGCAGGCTCCACAAACACCTTTGGCTACAGTCTGGACACCCAGGCGGTTGAGGTCTGACTGCAGGCTGCCCAACATGTTATCAAGTTTATTCCCCTGCTTCGGGACGCTGGTGGGGGAACTCTTGCCCTGAGCCATAATCTACAGCAAAAGGAAAATAATTTTCATGTTTTAAAGCAAAGAAAATGTGGACGCAAATTCCACTCTGCACACGCAGACACAAAACAAGCAGCTACCAATTAGTCATTTAGCAGATGCATTTATCCAAAGTGACATACTCTTTTTACCAGGTCAATCTTCCTGGAGTAACCTGGGGTTTAATGCCTTGATCAATGGCACATTGTTGATAATTCATGGCGAAACACATGCAGAATTTGAAGCCACACCATCCACTGATACTTGACTTGTTTTGGAGAACTCAACACTGAGAAGTCAATATAAATGTACCCCTAATATGGAGTGTAGTTAAGTGTAGATATTTTTGTATGCTCCACTTTGTACTATGACTATGGTCAATCAACTTTATTTTTTTAAGTAAAAAATGTAACCATCGCCATGTAAAAAGGGTATTTTCAAACTCCTAATCAATCAGCATGTACATCAAGAGCTTTTTCCTTCAAACAAACCGGACTGGAGATGTTGAATTGCACACATTTAATTGCATCATTTATTGGCCAATCCATTACAGGATGTTAGTGGTTTTTAAACTACTCTAGTAGTTCTCAACACTTAAAGAAGTTCTCAGCTTCGCTGAAACACTCCATCACTTATTTGGAATCAATTGAATTACAATGCATTGCTATGGCAATGGAAATTTTTACTGCATTTGTCTCATTTCACAGCCTTGAAAGCAAACAGCAAACAACAGCCAGCAGAGATACATGATCCTGCACAAACAAGAAATTGTTATTACACATAAACAGCAAATCTGGTTAGATTTTATGCAACATTTGCGATTTTATATTTCAGTTTATTTCACATAAATGGAAAGGCTTTTGAATCATGTCTGCTTTACTAATCTAAGGAAACCAATCTCACGCTCTCTGCGTACCCTTCCCTAAATACAACAGGACCAAGAAAGTGTTAAATACATAATCAGATGACAGACCAAGCAAGGCCAAGAGTCAAAAAGTGCTGGTGTAACAGTATCCCCATCTCTGTTCTCACAATTCAAAGAACTGTGACACAGAAGCATTATTCACAAAGCAAAAATAGCAACCTACACATCCTCTGTTATTTCTGCTTATGATCTCACACTTAAACAAGCTACTTCTGAAGTGCTCCAGCGCAGCCTGACTTTTAACTTGCAGCATTAAGCCTGGTTCATTCTGCAGTATTTTACACAATTTTGGCAGACTTGTTTCAGAGTCGAAAATCTACCAAAAAACAGGAAGAACACAAGTATAGATGGTAACAAATGTAATAAAACTCTTATGGAGTAGATTACATACAAAGTCAATGCAAAGACGTGAATAGACGCGAATTGGGCAACACGCTTTGCCACGAATGCACAATATTCCCCTCAAAAAAGTTAAACTTGAGCGGGAAATTCACATGATGCGTTTTCACGCAAGCCAGTCAGCGAAGAGCTTCTTGACACATCCGGTTGTATCAGAAAATAGAGGAAAGCATTATTGTAGCCATCTGCGGGCACCCCGGAATTTATGACACAGCATCTTATTCATACAGAGACCGGAAAATAAGAAGATAGCTTGGAGAAAAGCAAGCGCGGAAGTTGGACTACCTAGTAAGTGATGAAAATAGTGGAAATCCATTTACTACATAATGTTAACTTGACTGACTGTTCCATTTCCACTTTAAAAAGGTAACTGTAATTGATAACCAACTTCATTGGCAACAGAATTTGCTCACATTCCAGGAATCTAGAGGAAAAACAAGGGAAAACAGACTGTCTTCATGGACATGTTGGCACCAGCAAAATATTTAATAAATGCTGAGACACTCCTAGTGCGAGCGCTGTTTGGAGGTCAAACACATAACAGCTTGCACTCAATAAGCAACATGCTAGAAACCATGAAAAAATGGATAGAAAAGGGTCTATCACACAGGGTCTATCTGACCAATGAATTTTCAAAATGTTTTTCATGACATTTTGTGATTAGATAGGAATCATTCACTTTTACATTCACATTCAAATTCAGAATGATTCACTAAAGATTCATTCAGACCGATTTATTCAACAGATTCACTTGAAAACAATCCACTCATTCAATGATTATTCATTTAGGTCTCTCCCAAGGTTTTTTCCACTACAGTCACCTGGTGGAGTTTGCTTGCTCAGTTTGGGTTTAAAAGACAATTAATATAAAAGATGGTAAAGTCACTAAAAGATGGTTATACGTTTGTGGCAATCATTTTGCGCCAGACTGCTTCACAAACGAGGGTCTTTTCAATGACTCCGGTTTGAACACATAAGGCTAAACACAGCTACTGACAGTTTCTGACATTTTCAGTGCGTGAGATTGTCCTGTTTTGTTGTTGCCAGTGTTCAGGCAATCTGTCCTACACTGGTATGCCGGAGCATGAGCTCTTGGAGCCCTGCCCTCTTCTTGAAAGAAGGGCCGGGAGCACCAGCTCAATTGCATTTAAAGGGGTGGACACAAAAATGTCGCATTTTTGCTCACCCCCCAAAAACGGCAATTTTAATAACATGTTATAAAAATGATCTGTGGGGTATTTTGAGCTAAAAATTCACATACACACTCTGGGGACATCAGTGCTGCGCTCAATGTGTTCTGTCTTCCAGTTTGTATTTCCACAGCATGAAGGTAAGATCTTACGGATTTATGAATGAACTTCTAGTTTTAAAATCTTCCTGGTCTACTCTCATTTGTTATGACATCCGCTTCAAACATTACAATGCTCATGATAACTTTCGATAACTAACTCTACAATAAGTAAATCCACTTCACAAGCTAATTACTCTTTGACAGCGATGCCATAGAAATACAGAGCTAAAGCAAGTTCAAACACAAAATTCTAAAAATGGCTGTGCGCTTGTTTTTCTGGTGAATAAGGTCTATAATGCGCTATATAAATAAATGTGACTTGACTTGAATAATTCACTATTCACTACTCTACACTATCCCAACATACAACCAGTTTCCTATGACTTTTTATTAATTTCCATGACTTTTCAAATTCCCTGATATTTCCATGCTTTCCATGACCGTGCGAACCCTTATGACAAAGATGCAAGCTCGGATCAGATGCAGATAAACAGAGAGCAAGTTCATGCCTGTACCGGTGGAAAAAGAGGTTCGTATTCCGTTTGGCAGCCCACAGATGATAAAACCTTTGGTGGAGGGGGCGGGGT
>RJVU01007700.1:1793845-1822014 GCA_003731715.1 Anabarilius grahami | reverse complement strand
ACTGGAGGAGCGGGAGGAGGAGGAGGAGGAGGAGGAGGAGGAGAGGGCTCCCTAGGAGGTGGAGGTGGTGGGGGGAGAGGAGGTGGCATCTGTACCACAGGCACTGGCTTTTTTGGGGCAGGATTGGTTAGGACTTTTTTCGGAGGACTGGGTGAGTCTGGAGGAATGATGATCTGATGGACAAAGAAATGCAAAACACATAATAGCAAGTGAAACTGGCACAAAATTCATACTATTGTGCAACAGTCAGGTTCCAGAAGTAAAAAAAAAAAAAAAAANAAAAAAAAAAAAAAAAAAAAATATCACATTCATTTTCTCCATAGGAAGATTAAAAAGCCAGTTTTATATAACAAACCAATTCAAAAACTGTTGTCGTGCAAGCTTTCTGTTAGTTCCACCAGTAATCTTATGATTTACGCTACCTTATCAACCGTTGGTGATACACCACCTTCCTCTCTTAAGCGCTGTGGGTTGGAACAGACAATGACCCCTTCCGTAAGCCAATCATCTGGCCGTTTTCGTGGCCGCTCAGTGCGACCAATTCCCAGTTTCCCTTGCAGCTCTTCAATGAGTAGATCTTGTGAATTACTCTTGTTGAGAATGAGCGGGCCCATTTTTCTGCGCATGTGGCCGTCACGAAACATTGGGTGAACGTTGGACGTTTCCTTTGTGCGTCTGATGACCGATTTAAGCTGCGGAGAAGCAGCATTAATGAAGTCACCACTTTAAATTTTTTGATCATGCAATGCTTTCTTTGCAAATGCCATTCAAGAACTCAGAGTCCAAAGGCCTCTAAAAAGCAGGCAGCATGATAAAAATCAGTACTGTAACCTCACTCCGACCAAAGCTGGGCCAATGTAATGCATAGCTTAAAGCTTCCTTATCGTGACTCACAGAAGGAACATCTCTAACCTTTAACAAACAAACTGAAACGATGCAAGAGCGGGTATAAAGACCATGAAGCCAACACAACATGCCAAAGCAATGCAAAGCAAAATTGTCCATTGGACTAAAAAGGAATTGAAATCCCTACTAAAAATGCAAACAGACAAGCTACTTTGGGCCGTAATGATATCAGGTGTTTAGAAGCCTCAGACTGCTGAATCGATATAATATTTAGCATTTTAAAATAGTTACTGGTCAACACATTTTATGATTTAAAAATTATATTTCAAGATTGATTTTGATGCATCGAGAAAATGACTGAACGGTTACACCCTTTGACTTCACACATCAAATTAAGCAAATAATTTTCATCATGCAAGAATATGGGACCACAGCAAATAACCACTTTGCAGAACATCTCCTGCAGCTATCTAAAAAGCATCATGTGCACTGAAGAAAGAAAGAAGTGAAGATGGAATGCAATTGCACTATTAAACTCCACTGCAAAACTACAAAGAAACAAGCAAGCCTAGCCTTGTTGTTCGTTTAGCGGCATACACCTCATTGAGGAAGCGCGTCAGGGCATGCATTTGAACATCCCAAAGACTCCTTCCACAGAATCTTATCCATTTCATGCACCACACATACTTTGGATTCCTCATTCCTCCACCTTTTCAAAAACATGATACAAAGCAATGCAACTGAATAGAGCAGTTACAAACCAAATTAAATGACCAGCCCTCCAATTTTAGGAGCACTAAGTGACATTTGTGCTTGTGTATCGGGTTTTTGAGAGGCATATTTAATATGCTAATGGTTGGTGCTTCTATCTGAGCAGGATGTAAAGGTTCAGATTGGATATCAACAGGCCCCTTGGCCCAAGGATCAGGCTTGTGTATTTGAGAAAGCATAAACAGCCGTACGTGATTCAGCATGCTTCTCGATCATGCTCGCTAAATTTAGGGGTGCAAATTGGAGACAGTCTGACAGAGTTGGTGCGCCTCATACTTGTCCAGAAGCGGAGAGCCTTTCAACCGCTGATGGCTGAAGAAGTGGAAGGTCCAGAGAAACATCTGACACTCCAGGGTTAAAGGGGTCATCTGTCCAACTGATCTCAGTTAAGGGGATTTGTGTGTCTTTATAGCCACCCTGTGGCGTCGATTGATGAAGAAGTGCCAGAATGTCATCGTTCATTTCCGGTGAGGCAGGATATCCTTCAAGCAGTTTCACTGGCTCTGGTTGGGAAAGACCGGACGTCAACAGCTTGTCCAGAGCTTCCTCCAGTAGAGGCTTGGGGCAAGGTAGACTTATTCCCAATATGCCAGGTTCAGAGGTCTCAGATTTCTCTTTGGAAGGCTTGGGAGTTAATGTTAGGGTTGAAACTGGAGGAGCGGGTAGTGTAATGAGAGTTGGCACTGGACTCTTGCTAGTAATCCCTGGCTCCGGACTTGGGCTCTTGGCAAGGACTCCAGGGACTGGACTTTTGGTTGCTTTAACAGCTGTAATGGGGCTTGGGCTCTTTCTTACCACGACTGGACTAGAGGTTTTAGCAATTGTTACAGGACTACGACTTTTTACATCGACATTTCGATTTGAGCTCTTCATAACCTCTGGTGGACTGGGGCTTTTAGCCACTGGGCTAGAAATCCTTCGAATGGTAACTGGTGAGGAGGCCTTTGCTACCACAGGTGGACAGTTTTTGGAAACTAAAACTGGACTTGAGGATTTCAGATTGACGGTCTTGGGTGAACTGATTTCACGTGTGTATAAACTTGATGCTGGAAGGCTTGAAGTTATTGCAGATGGTTCTGTTGATGAACGAAACTCAGGGGCTGGACTCTTTGCACTAGAAACTACCAGTGGTTTATCCAAATGGGTCTTGGAGGAAGTGCAGATCACTGTGGAGCTGGACATTTGAGCTACAGTTGTTGACTCCTCAACAATGTGGAGTTCTAGCAGAAGTGGTGCACAATTAGAGGAAGGAGAGCTGCGTTCAGATACCTCTGCTTCTGGGACTGGGACAGAAGGGACTGTGAGGCTCTTAGTCACCACAAGATTGGGAAGTTCTGACCCTTTAGTGGATAATGAGTCTTCCTGAACCAACACAGAGCCAGACTAGACAACCAACAGTAAGACAACAATAATCAAAAAGAAAGGGAGGAAAGCATTTGAGTAGAATCATGAAGGCATGCTGGGAATGATCCATTATCTTATTCTCAAATAAACAATTATGCATGAAAACCAGTGGCTTAATGCAGCAAGTTATGTAATATCTCCAAAAGTCTGGCTTATTTAGTCAATAAAAATGTATTCTAAGAATGCAACAAAGTACAAGTCGGATATTTGGTTTACCAACCTGAAAGCTAATATGATCACCAGAATTTCCAGATATAACATGACACCACAACCACAACATTCCAGATTCTTTCTGACCGCAGTGTGGCTCACGTCCAAGACAGATATGTTAACAAGACCTTCATAATGGCATGCCCTCATACAGGCATATAACCCTTTATTCATTTCAAAGGCCTTGACTGATAATATACTACTGTTTACTATCTGATTATCATTATCAGCACTCACAGACATGCATATAATAAATCACAACATTAAAACATAAAACCAATGACAACTCATTCAAAAAGCCTTTGTAATGCTATAGGCCAGATTATTTACCAATAAATAAGATTTCACTATTTAAAAACATGTCTATTTCTAAACACAATCTATTCCATCAGAGCGGCTTTCAAAAATGAAACCTTTTTGGAATAAGACTTATAACAGATAATGTCATTTGTCTCTCTTGCTCCACGACTTACATTGCTCTGAACTTTGAAGTCAGACAGTGAAGCCATGAGTTCGTCGAGTTCTCGCGTGGCTGAGGAGGCTGAGATTCTGGCCTGCTGCTGGGTGGGGGTCTCTTCCTGAACTTCTCTCAATTCAGGAACCATCGGCACTGATGGGGCGGGTCTATAAATTTTACAATATTAAAAATGGGATGTAAGAAAAGGTCTAGCACACAGAACATCAATGTTGACGACGGTGGAGTACAAATGACCACAAAGAAAATCTGGGATTCAAAGTCTAATTTAAACTCAAAAAGGATTTTGATAAATGAATTGAATGTTTGAATTTAAACAACATATTAGAGGTGGGCAATATGACCAAAATCTTATTGCACAATATGAGAAATTTTATTTCATAATAATGATATATAATATAACATTTATAATTTTAACATAATGTACGTTCCGCTCTTTATTTTCTCATTCATGCATGTCTTTTTATCATTCTAAAGTGTCAATATCTAAGTAGTACTGTGCTATGCGAATATATTTACATATTGATATAGCAAAATCTCTAACGATAGACACTTTATATCATTGCCATGATATATATCATCATAACGCCCAGCCCTACAACATATCAACTTTTGTCGTTATTACAAAATAAAATTAAAATAGTATTTAGTTTCTACTCACTAAAGGTTGTAAAAAATATATATAAAAATATTTAAATTAGAACATNAATTAGAACATACAAATATTAAATATTATTATATAATAAATAAAATGTAATTAATAAAATGTTTTCAGCAGTGTATAAGCTTACGCAGGGGCCGGCACGGAGCTCTCCAACTCATTTAACAGGCTCTCCACACTGGGTCTGACATCTTCTATCCCCCGACCGGGTGCACTGCGTTTGGGTTTGTCTATCTTAGGAGGAGCCGCTTTTACTCCTGATGAAACACCATTTTCTGGGACATAGCGCTGAGCGTTGCTGGCTGGTTTGGATGGGTAGGTCTCTGTGAAATATAAAATGGAAAAACATTCACATATTAAAAACTGTCAAAATGAGCATCTGATGTTTGCAGTGCTTTAACAACCCTGACTTTTGAAGGGCTCACCTTCAGTAGCGAAGGAGGGTGTGCTGTGCTGTACGGCGTTGAGCTCCAGCAGCAGACGGTCCAGCTCTGACAGGTTACTGCCCAGTGATGAGCTCATGACGGCAGTGGGGGAGTCAGTAGTCTTCTGCTTGTTGGGGAAACTATAGACGTGCTCTTCGTCGGTCTGTGACACGCGAGGACTGGCGCTTTTCGGAGCCGAGCTGAAGGACTTGAGGAAAGAAAACATAGTTGTTTAACATTTAAGCACATTTACTTTATAGATGGGAGAAGAAATAGCAAAACTATCACATTAAAAAAATAACGATACACCTGGGGTCTCAAAGAACTACTTAATGGTAACAAGACACTTGGCTCACAAGACGAGACAAGACACGAGATTGGGTTCACGAGAACGAGACAAGATTTTTGCATAGTATTTTTAAGAAATCCTCAATTCATGACTGAAAAAATAGTGTGCAGGTGCATTTTGAAATGTTTTAACTAATCATCTTGTAATGAATGTCATTTTAGTTCTACTTTCCGAGTATGAATTATCATATTCATTGAAACAACAATACAACAATATACAAGCACTGTAAAAGGTTTTGCCACAAACTCAACTGACTGGCTTCTCTCCTGTATGATTTCACACGAGTCTCTTCAGACCTTTACTGTACATGAATTATGAGCTTCCAGAACTTCTGATTGAGGCTGTGTGTGACCTCCTAATTTAACTCCTTTCCACAAATTGAACAGAGAAATAAAAACAGTATAAATAACAGTTTTAAGTGCAAACAATAACCGCAACCATAATCAAAGTACTCCCTCAAAATTCAAAGTGCAATCAGAGACTAGAGTAAGAGGTGGTTACAACTACACAGCCCAGCCTAAGATAGGTTTGATATTGGGAGACAGGATATTGTATGTAGCCTAATTTGCGCGCATCAGGGGAGTTCGCGTTTTACTTTCACTTTCGAATTCGCACATACTCTGTATAGGGAGCGGCAGTGCTGAGCGCACATTCTACAAAAGAAGACATTTATTAGACGCTTAGGCTCTGTTGCACTACGAATCCTCCGCCATGGTCTTGTCAGTCATCTCGCCTTACTCTCGTCACATGATCAGTGAACTGTGATTCCTGCTGCACTGCGTGCGACGCTGCAGCTCGGCGGTGAGGAGGCGGTGCCATGGTGGGCAACATAATGTAATGTAAACATAGCAGTGGCATATTCTATGCAAATTTCACCCTCATGCTCCTTTATGGCGATATCGCTTTTCACCTCGACGAAAAATCTCATCACATTTTAATGTGATATCTCGTGGCATGAGATCTCGTCACACCCCTACTTAATGGTTTAAAGGGCAATTAATAAACAGTAATATTATGGTTTAAATGCACTGACACTATCAGATGAGAATAAAATTTGAACTGGATAATGAGCTGGACACTAACTTTGCAACATCGACACTGTTATCGACACTAAACTGAGCTGTATAAAAACACTATTGTCTTCTGTAGAGCTGCTTTACAGCTGAAATTGAACTTGTTTCATAACTAATGAATTTTACAACATTAACTCTTATTTTCCTGTTTATTAATGTGAAGCTGCTTTGAAACAATCTGTAATTGTATCAAAGTGCTATAGAAATATGTTGATCAGTGAATTGTTGTATGAAGATTTCATCTTTTGTGTTACATAGCAAAAACAGCATACAAGTTTGGAACTACATGAGGGGGTGAACTATACCTTTAATAATTCCTATTTTTTGATTTGGACTAATAAGTAAGTAATTTTTATTTCTATAGCATCTTTCTAGAGCAATCGTCACAAGGTGCTTTGCATTCAAAATATAAAAGAGAAATCAAAAATAAGAATAACAGACATTTAATAACAGACAATCAATAAAAAGATACATAGAGCACAATTTAGACAAAAGCAAGTTTAAACAAGTGAGTTGTTAGCTGCTTTTTAAAAATGTCCACAGAGTCCATAGATCTTAGATCCAAGGGGACAGCATTCCACTCCCATTCCACTCGGGAGCAACTACCTCAAAAGCACAGTCACCTTTAGTCTAATCTAGAGCGAGGGACGAGCTAACAAGATCTGTTTGGAGGATCTCAGATTCCTGCTGGAGTTATAAGGTTGCAACAACTCTTTAATATAAACAGGAGCTTGACTATGCAATGCTCTAAACACAATCACAAGTATTTTAAATTGAATTCTAAATTTGACTGGGAGCCAATGTAGGGAAATTAGTGTTATGTGTGATCTCTTTGATGACTTGGTTAAAAGTTTGGGGGCAGCATTTTGAACCACATTTGTAACAGTTTAAGGGATGAATTACTAAGACAAGTAAAAAGAGAATTGCAATAATCATGTTCTCTTTGATGACTTGGTTAAAAGCTTGGCGGCAGCATTTTGAACCACTTGTAACCGTTTAAGGGATGAATTACTAAGACAAGTAAAAAGAGAATTGCAATAATCAAGGCGGGAGGAAATAAAAGCATGTATAATCATCTCCATCTCCACTGTGGACACAACTGTCCTTAGTTTCGCAATGTTTCTCAACTGACAAAAACAATTGCGAACAAGAAAATGTATATGTTGATCAAGACTAAAAGCCTGACCCATATGAACACCTAAATTAAAGGGTAGGTTTAAAAGAAAGAGATAAGGAGTCAAAACTGTCCATCACCTTTGGGAGAAAACCAGCAAGAGCAGAGATAAGTACTTTTGTTTTTTTCAATATTTAACTGCAAGTAATTGTTTGCCAACCAATCACTTAAAGAGTTAATACAGTTTCAAATAATAAACAATTTTGTGATTTCGTGGGTTTTAAAAGAAATATATAATTGAATATCATCTGCATAGCAATTGTAGCAAATATCCTCAAAAGTACTCATCAGTTGTCCTAGAGGCAGCAAATACAATACAAAAATCAACGGGGCCAAAACAGAACCCTGGGGAACACCACAGGACAGATGTGCCATCATGCCCAAAAGGCTGAAAACAGGCATTTAAACATCCAAATGTAGTCTATGCGACATCCATTAAAAACATTTGATGTCCAGAACATTTACTGAAACTAAGCTACAAATACAGCTCCAAACTGTGAGCTCATTAACATATGACTACCTGCATTTACATAACAACTAGTGATGCACCGACATTTCGTCAACCGAAAATGTTCAGCCGAAACAGCAACTTTTGGTTTCAGTTGAAATGGTTTTGGAAGGATAAAATTGTTGACCAAAACAGTGATGTTTAATTAGCATTTATCAAAGCAATAAGCTTTGTGCTTTGTTACCTTTAGTCTCAGCTTTCAAATTCTGACAATTTTATCATGGAATTCAAACAATAAATGTGGTTTGATGCACTTGAATAAAACTGCTTGTAAACAAAGTCACTTTATGTTATATTTACCTCAGGGGACGCCATAGAACGTCCATAAACTCATTAGTCAGCTAGAAAAATAACTCTAGAGAGGAGCATTTTGTTAAATATATGCACTATATAACATATTTATTATATTTTTACTTAACCTGTTGTCTTCATTATTTAATGTATGTTTGAACAATGAAAATATTTTTTTATATTACAGCCACTGTTTACATGTTTATATTTCAACAACAAATTGGAGTACAAACATAATTCTGTTATAAAGTTGATATAAAAACTGGCCTCAAGTACAAATTTAAATGTTTGTAAAACTCAGTTTTTATTTGAGTGTTGATTATTAAAGGATTAGTTCACTTTCAAAAAAAAAATTCTGATAATTTACTCACCCCCATGTCATCCAAGATGTTCATGTCTTTCTTTCTTCAGTCGAAAAGAATTTAAGGATTTTGATTAAAATATTCAAGGATTATTCTCCATATAGTGGACTTCAATGGCCTCCAGACGGTTGAAGGTCAAAATTACAGTTTCAGTGCAGCTTCAAAGGGCTTTAAACGATACCAGACGAGGAATAACAGTCTTATCTAGAGAAACGATCGGTCATTTTCGGAAAAAAATGTATATGTATATGCTTTATATAAACAAATGATCGCCTTGCACGTGCTTCAGCCAAAACCGCACTTTCGTATTCTTCAAAAAGCTTTCGCTGTATGTCCTACGCCTTCCCTATTCTACTTACGGAAAAAAATGGAACTGGCGCTGCATTCGTTCCGTAAGTTCCGTAAGCTTTTTGAAGAATACGAAAGTGCGGTTTTGGCGGAAGCACGTGCAAGGTGATCATTTGTTTATATAAAGCATATAAGACCCTAAATAAGACCCTTATTCCTCGTCTGGTAATTTTGACCTTCAACCGTTTGGAGGCCATTGAAGTCCACTATATGTTTTCATCAAAAACCTTAATTTCTTTTCGACTGAAGAAAGAAAGACATGAACATCTTGACATGGGGGTGAGTAAATTATCAGGAAAATTTGTATTGAAAGTGAACTAATCCTTTAAATACATATGATAAATTAATTGATTATTTCATAAACTATTTTAGACCAGTTTTTGGCTAAATTAAAACTTTCGATTTTTTTGGTGCATCAGTAATATCAATACATATTCATTACTGTCTTAAAGGTACAGCAGCATAAAAAGTCAGATTAATTCTCAGGATCATTCAGAGGGTGGAAAATGGCCATGAAAGACTAAGTTTCTACTGTTTTTGGTCCAAAAACAACATTATAAGCGAAGTAAAAAAAAAAAAAAAATGCTACAAATATGTAGAATATGGCCCCATTAAAGAAACCCTGAAAATGCTGAACCTGCTTAATGGCGCAAGTTTCTGGAGCAACTGAAGATGAGGAAGTGCTTTGCTCAAGGGCACGACAGGCAGAATGTGGAACAGGACGGCATCTGGTATTTGTCGTAAGGTTAAAGGATAACCAAGTTGACTCATATAAAGACCAACAAAAACCCTGCCGAATAAAGAAACCCCTTCAGGAAGTAATGGTGCATTTTACCTGGGTTGATGAGTGCTTTGATTCTGGCTTTTCTACCCAAGATCCATTCAGTGTTTCAGCAGGAGGGGAAGTTACTCGAGGTGGGGAAGACACGTCCTGATAAGAGTCACTTCCTGTGGGGCAGGAATATGGTGTCTCTTCTGGCAGAAAAACAGCTTGCTTGGAAATGTGGGAGGTTGTGGACTCCAAATCCGCAAGAAGAGCATCTGTAAAAAGATTAATTAAAAAAGAATTCATTCTCAGGGAACATGTAATGATAAAACTTTGGATAACACTGTCTATCAAATACATAAAGTAAATGTAAAAATCTGAAGCTATGGATTCGAAGGTCTGTTCAAATCCATAACCTCAAGTATTCAGATATTTGCATCAGATTCACATTCCCTGGAGTTGTTCCACGCATAATTAAATCTATCAGAAATCAAACGGGTTGTTGAAAATAACCCTGTTTCAACGTGACTTTGTCAAGTCTGTTCAAAACACAGCTCTCTCGGCTGGATCGGATCTTGGAGCGGTTATTATGAATCACATGACCGGGATGGTGAAATCACTGCAGGCTTCACTCATATGGGGTGTGGCGGAATGACAACCTCACATGTCAAGACTGCTCTAAAACTGCTTGCCTAAAGGGATAGAATCAGCAGGAAGTAAAGCGCAAAATGCATGTGCATAAACGGACACACCTCTTAATGCACACATAAATCAATATTCCAAAGCCATACGCTCAGGAATAGAACAGAAAGCACTTCCACAAACAACTAAGTAAGGTTATAAAACATGCTCTTAAGTGACTATAAACACTTTTCCGACCATCACTGGTTTAAAAGTCCTTCACATAACAATTACTTCGGCGATAAGGCACCTTTAGATCTCGGTTGCATCACCATCCTTTCTACCAAGTGTGTTACGTCGGTCGTGTCTACACAGGAAGTGATTAATGTCACATTGCAGCATGACAGCTCGAGGTTCTTGATACTTAAAGCAGCATATCATCTCAATTTGTTCGTCAGATTGAACCAGTTGAGCTGAGCTGTGAGCCCAATGGTAAACTATGAGAAATGTGTTTTTGAATAATGGAAATCTATCGGTATAAAAATGGACTAAAATGCTCATATATTTAAAAGTATATTTATATATATAAAGTGAGCCATAAACATGGTCAGAGGATATTTAAATAAACATATAAAGTTTAAAGCATATTAATTGGTAAATATATTATATTTAAAATTCAGAGCAAATTAATATTATAAATATAAATATTTATCTCATGAAATCCAGAGTAAATTCATTCATAAATACATAATGCAAAATTTTCAGAGCATATTAATTCAAAAATATATCAATCATAGCAAATTAATTCATAAACATATAATTAAATCAAATTAAGAGGGAATTAATTCTTGAATATACAACATAAAATTCAGAGCATAATAATTCAAAATATATAATGCATATTATTCAGTGCAAATTAATTCAAACATTTAATCAAATTCAGAGGAAATTAATTAATGACAATATACTAAATTCAGAGCATATTAATTAAATAAATAAATATAAAGTATAAAAAAACAGAGTAATTAATTCATACATAATTCAAAACGATAAATAAAGTAATTTTATTCCAGACAAATGGGAAAAATTAATACAGCTAGAGTAGCCATGCAGTATATAAATAATATAAACGGGGTGTCTGTCAAATGAAGCTTCAGTTGTCAGTGTTTGTGAGTTATGAGTGATGCTTCTCAAGTAGCTAATGTTCGGTGTCGACGCCTAGATGTGAGGCATTAGGTTTATCTACATTATTAACATTCATGTTATACAATCTAAAACTCACACAAGACACACGAGTGCAACAAAACATCAAACTTAACCGATTTCTGTAAGCCGAAGATACATTTTTTCAGTTCAGAAACACACAACACTCTGTTAATCACACAATATCAACCACCAATAACTGAAGAAGCCAAAACACATGAAAGCCACAGTCCCAAAGACAATTTCCCAAGAGATAACCAACTAAAGGCAAATAACAGCAACAGAGTGAAGCTGGTTACTTACACTGTGAGAGGGACAGACAGTAACGCCCTGCTGATCTGTGTGTCTTTACCTTCGCACTTTATCTCAGACGGGAGGAGCTACGACAAGGAGTGGGAAAAAACAGATAGGATAAGAGTGGAATATGAAAGAGAGAGAGAAAGATCTAGATAGAAGAAACAGAAGGAAAAGGTACTTCAAGACAGGACAAGAATCATAAAGCGGCAGCGTTCAGTAGCAGTGACTGTGGAGTGAGTCGTCCGAGGGGAGGGCGGGCTGTTTTTCGGCAGGTGCTAACTTTAACTACCCCTCCGCATACCAGATACTAAAAAGGTTGCGGTATATGACCTATCTGCAAATGTGTGTACAGGTCACTAATCTGAGTGAGAGAAAAACACTGCTATACCATTAGACAAACAGATGAACTTTCTATATATTCAGTCAATAATACTTTAGCATCACAATTATGTCATTTGCAAAATAAATGTGAATATTAGTAGAGAAAGAAAAGCAAGCAGGAAGACTTTGAGACTTGTATCTGATCGTATCTCGACTGTTTGTTCAGCACTCGGCCTGATGAGGGAGTGGCAAAGGAAACATTAACCCATATTTCTCTCTGCTGTTTCTTCATCTACATCCATTATATTGATAATAGAAATCACTCTGCCGCATGTTGAAATTAAGCATCTCTTTGGCCTAATATCAAATAATTTGACCAACAAAAAGTGATGTATCACACTCTTAAACCAAATTTTTTTTTAATAAAATTTAAATAAAACACCACTTTATAGAGATTGCACTAAAAAAATAGCAATTACTAGTCATTGAAACATAACTAGAGTAGATGCTCTATATTTTTTCCAGTTGCATGGTTGGAAATCACAATTTATAAATTCCCTTATTTTTCCAGGTTTTCATGACTGTGGGAACCCTGATAATATTGTGCACAAACATCTGATAAACAATTTAAAATGAGTGTATTGTAAATAATAAATGTCACAAAACACTACTCTCACATCCACAAGTGGATGTTTAATTGACATTCTGCTTCCTAAAATTACACGGTCTAAATGAAAACAAACACACTGAATGGACACCGCAGTGGACATGAAGTAAATAAACTTCCCCAATAAGATGCTGAGATGTGCAAAACCACATATCCTATATGGAAGCATGCCGAAATATATTACCAAAGCATGCTAACATCATCTCTAAATCTACATTCACCCCCTTTAAATCGCTGATATTAAAAATATTAAGGCTGATACAAAAAGAAACAAACAAAAAGAAGAAGTCTTAATAGTCAACCACACTTGGGGGTTTGGTTGTAAACATTTGTATCTGCTGCTGTATATTATAAACGGAATATGTTTTTGGTGCATTAGCTGTTTGCTGCCAAATTGGACCACAAGTTACTGCTGTATATGATTACCAAACATAAATGCACATATCTAAATGTGTAACTGTGCAAATGAACAAAAAAGGAAGCATAACTGCAAGTATAACTGTATTTATGCTTCCTTTTTTCACATTGCTCTACTTGATGCCACTAATCAAACATTGAAAATGCTAAATCGGGATGCACTGATCAAGATTTTGCAATCAAATGGGCCGATACCAGTTGCCTTTTTTGTCGCCATTGTTTCAGAGGATCTGTTTACAGACGTTGTTATATTCCCAAACAAATAACACTTTGGGAAATGATTGCAATGCAAGTCCTCAACAGAGACCGGCCAAATGAAAACAAAAAAAATGATTGATGGCCAATCGACCGGTGCGTCTATAATGCTAAACTTTGATTAGTATGAAATGTCTGAAAGCTAAAAGAAACCTCAGGTCATATAATCATTGCATTTTCACAATCAATCTGGGTTTGTTTCCTGAAAGCATTGTTAGCCAACTATGAATGCACGTTCCGTCATTATCAGTACAAGTCTGTTTCCTGAAACCATAGTTCCAGCAACAACATTCACAACGACAGCTCTTGAGCTGTGTTTAGAAGCATAGTTTCTTGTTTTTATGTGGATTTCTTTTATGACTTGTGAAATCCTTATCTTGAGGCAAATAAGCAAGCTGGCATTCAATATTTCAAATATATACAACTGTCATTTACGTCTTTCAGTTTGTCAAGAGATTTAAAGCATCCTTTTTGAAGAGTGCACGTGCGCGTATGTGCTCTCGTATGTAAGAATGAGCCAATGACTGAATCTGGAAATAAAACAAAATAGCTGATAAAAATGAGAAATAGTCTTCAGATGGCGAAATCTACTGATTCGTTCTTAAACAGATTAATTATAGACCCACTGAAGTGCCTTGAAACGTGCAGCATTATTTAATGTGGTGAAGTAGTTTCCACTGAAACAGGAAGACAGGGCAGAACATTGAACAACTCATTCCCTTTTTTAAAATAACCAACAGTGTTTTGTTTATACCACAGCTCGGTCAGAGTAGTTGAGTTTGGTAAAACCTCGGTTTCCTTCTAATCTCTAACCGTTTCTCCTCCTAATCTCCTCTACATCGCTTTAAAATACAGCATTCTGTGCAGAATTCAAATGGGTCCGATACGTTTTGTGGTCTGCGCCGACTTGCGCATATGATCCGCTCTGTGCTATCATGCCTCTGGACCGGAACAGACTGTGTGTGCTGTGGTTCGCGTGACACTAACATGAAACCAGACTTCATTCGCCTCAACGGAAAGCATATTTACACTGTCTTAATCGTGCCCTATGTGATATTGACCATGTAGATAATAGCAAATGTGTGAACAAGTGACCAATTTCAGCTGCAGCTTCAGTGTCTATTTATAATGTAGGGGGCGGGACGCTTCAGATTCTAGAGAGCATTTGATTGGACAGAAAATCTGATGAGAAGCTGAAGTGTAATGTGATGTAATCAAAATCATTCATCCATATTGGTGGAAGTGAGACAATATGTTTTGAACGCTTTTATCTTCTAAATAGAGATGCACCGATCAACCAGCAAGGGATCAGAATCGGATGATTTTTCGCATGATTGGCCCAGATCGGTGACCGGCCGGTCAGTCTCACGTCTTTCCAATTGACCCTTTGCCAGGAGTTTGATTGACAGGCGATCTAACCAATCACAACGCCGAATCTGCCATTTTGTCCGACAAAGCAGTCAGGAGTTAGAAGATTAACCTCGGTGGATTTGAACTTGAAAAATGGTGTGTACTGAAGTCTTTCTGCGTTTGAAACAACATTACTTCTTCATGTTTATTTGATGCTATAAATGAACTAGTAAGAAGAGATGATCGGTTCACGCGCCGCTTGAGCTGAGGCGCTACAGCAATCTGTCATGACACATTAAAGAGCCACAAAACGTTTTTTATTGTTCGAATTTCTTAAAAAAAAATAAAATACACAGTTTAAAAGCTGGGACTTTGTTTAATATCATAAGTAACCTGCTCTGTCTTGTCTGTCGACATGTTGTCAGTGTCCTCTTTGCTCCGTGATGTATTTTTCACTACGTGTGGCGTGACAGCGCCATGGCTTGTCAGACAAAGCAACAGTAACTAAGGGAGGCGGGTCTTTGCGAAGGGTCAATTCCGAGCCGATCCGTTTTGTTGCCAGCAGCGCAGTCAGCTGCACGTTCTCGCTCTCTTCTCTCCTACGCCGAAGTGACACACACCCTTCTCCTCTCAGTCGCTCGTCTCATTCACTCCGGTTAAACAGGCTTGTATTGCACATAATTTTACTAATTCCCGCAGATTTCGCGCTCACACCAAAAGCTCGCGCACCACTGATCTATACAAGTGGAGCGCACAAGCTGCTTCTCAGTCTCAAACAGAATGCGAGCTGCAAATACCAAAATGAGTGGCTTACTGCGCTTAAACGGTCAAATACACACAAAATTATGCCAAAATACCCATATAGGTGAGTATCCAGTTAAACAGAGTCAGTTTTGGAACATTAAATAGTTGAAAAAGAGAACGCATGTTGTGTAGCAGTACTTTGGGTCCCTGCATAAACTCTTAGGGTGCTTTCACACTTGGTTCGATTGCCTGGATCGAACCAAAGTTCAATTTCTCCCCCCTCCCCCTGCCCCCACTGGACTCTGTTCACATTATATTATTTGGGTCCGAACCACGGTTCGTTTGCGTCATCAAACCAGCAGCTGTTTACTCCATTGCTTAGTAACGACGGCGCAGGAGAAGGTGGCAAAATGCATAACGTTGCTCTCCTCACTTTTATATTTTTGTTTTTGAACCGTTGGTTTTGCTCATAACGGCACTTGCGTCGATCTGCCGCGAATGTAGAATGCTGAAGGCGAGCAGAAATGAGAAAGGCTACACTACAGCTCTCTGCTTGCAGCACGTCAGTCAAGCTCGTCGGGAAAGTGAGTGAAACACACAAACAAACATATTTTTATCAAACAATACGCCATTAATAGCGGTTCACTTATGCAATTTGGTACGTCTGCATTCATATCAGAAGCGAACCGTACTGGAGTTCACTTGAACTGTACCCCAGACCACCCTTTTTAAGTGGACTCGGGTACGGTTCGAGGGTGCGCACCCGAGTTCAGAAGACAGTGTTCACATCTTCCAAACGTACCGAACTCTGACGTCAATCGAACCCGGGTGCGCACCAAAAGTGCTAATGTGAAAGCACCCAAAAAGTTATAGCAGTCTAATATTTCTGCTGCTGTCTGTCATGTTAATCAAAGAACAAGACAAAGAATATCACTTTCTGCTCTTTGCTCTTGAAGTTTTATAACTCTAATTGTAAGCATTAATCTGTATTTAATTTTTACAATGAAGACTATCCAGTGTTATTTCACATAATTACTTTAATTTCTGTAGTATTTCTTACCTTAATAATAACCTACTGTAAGTCCCAAATTAAAAACTTGTTTTTGTTTGTATATGCTGTGAACTATACTTCTTAGAAAGAAAATCGGTATCGGCAGGTCACACTTACAAAAAAAAAAAAAATTGGAAATCAGAATTGGCCATTAAAATTGCAATCGGTGCATCTTTACTTCTAAATACGAATTTTGTCAGTGTTTTGGAGCACACTAGCTTATAGATAACAGTAAGGCTAACATATTCATACTAAAAGGCAAAAAATCTTCAATTTTCATTACATGGTGACTTTAAAATAAGTTATAAGTAACCTGAGTGACATCATTAACCAAAGTGGTTGAACAATAAATTTGCGACAATTAGTTTCAGGAAATGTATTGTCATAGCGATTTGATTCATGACTAGCGAGTTGATTTCTTCAACGATGCATCATACTATGGTAGTTAAGCAGCGAGTTACGTCGTTGTTAGGGAAACGCACCACTGAATAGTCAGGTACTTGTGCCCATCCTCATCGCAGATGAGCAAAAACTCACATATCAAACAGACTGATTTGCAAGCATATGTAGGTTTTTGGCAAATAAATATGCACATATGCACAGTGTCAAGACAATAAGAGCCAATCCTACCTCTCCCTGTCACCCAATCTGCATCTGGGATCATGTACGTCCCGTCTGAATCAGACATGCTGGTCGATTGAATAGCAAAACCTGACAATGACTCTCCAGCATGTGCTCTTTTAGTTTCCAGAGCTGTGTGTGTCTCTGATGCCTCCGTCAGAGCTGAATCTGGGGCTGAATGTGGGTCAGGAGCGGATGTTAATGATGGAGCGACTGAATCCACCTCTAAAGTTGAAACTGATACAGATTCAGCAGCTAAATCAGAAATAGTCTCCTTTTCTAACATATCTTCAGTGGCATCTGTCACAGAAGCGGAAACAGGTATGACATCATCAACCACGGTTAAATCTGGTGATGTCTTCTCTGGTGAAGTTGATCTATTGGTCTCGGGGACCTCAGTTTCTTGAGACTGTCCCGCTTCTGGTGTGAAATCCTGCATGTCGAATTCCGATAAAACCTTTTCAAACTCCTCGACGGCAAACGCTGATGCTGTTTCTTCATCCATCGGGGAACAAATAAGGAACCGCACCCGAAGGAATCGAGCAGAGGATCCGGAAAAGTCTGGACTCAAGTGTGGGATGAGGAAAGGAAGGGTCGTTCCCGTTCCAAAGCATTCAAAACATTCCACAGGGCTCGATTATGTATACAGCCGGCAGTTCGCTAGATAACGGTTACTCTCAGGGGGATTTGCTTACATAAGCTATAGACACTACACAAACCCATATATGACCACGTTTTAGGGTGTACAAAAATGTACTACGGGGAAAAAAATTCCCAGACGTTATCTAAAAAGAAAGTTATTCCGAAAATCCCTAGAAAATCCTGCAAGAGCGAGAACCTTCATTCCTTTGAATGACTATACAGGATGCCACTTATTTAAACATTGTTTATCACTGACAACTTGTCAGACAATCTCTGCTCAGCTTCAAAAGGGGGACAGTCCACTCAAAATCAGTTATCAGCATAATCAGGTCAATCAGGTCTAACTGTTCCCCCATAGAATCCTATTCCCTTCTCAATGCATGCTTAAAGGGATAGTTCACCCAAAAATTTAAATTCTGTCATCATTTACTCACCCTCAAGTTATTCCAAACTTGTGTGAGATTTTCTTTCTTCTGCTGAACACAAAGGAAGATATTTGGAAGAAATTTTGTAACCAGGCTGCTTTGGGGCACCATTGACTTCCATAGAAGAAGAAGAAAAAAAATAAATACTATGGAAGTCAATGGTGCCCCAGTACTGTTCAGTTTCCCTTAATCTTCAAAATATCTTCCTTTATGTTCATCAGAAGAAAGAAATGTTTACAGGTTTGGAACATCTTGAGGGTGAGTAAATGATGACAGAATTTCCAATTTTGTGTGAACTATCCCTTTATAGTCCACATGAAACGGACGTTGTGATGTATAGTCTTTTCTTTTCCTATTTGTGACGTATATTTGAGTGAAATGGCTTCTCGAACATGAACAAATGTAGGGCGGGACTTGATTTTGTCCATCAGGATTAATTGAATGGTTGTGGTTTGCTATTGGAGGATCATTAGAGAAGAGATGTCGCTGCAACAGTGAGGAGAAGTTATTTTGATTTAAGATTATGAGAATGCATGAATGATGTGCATAGATAAATCATTTATAATAAACACTGCAATATTTCATAAAAAAACAAGAACTGTCCATTTTTATTTCATGGCATGTTATCATGATATTTTGTTCTAGTAGGGCTGGACGATTATGGCCTAAAATCAAAACCTTGATTAATTGAACATTTTACCTCGATTATGATTAATGAACGATTATTTTGTTTCTGTTTTTTGTTTTTTTTGGCCCTCATAGTTCACTGACAAGGTTTATACTGTAAATATGATTGACTATTAAAGGTGGGATATTTTTTTATTTTGAAAGAGTGATCAAAAAAACGAAATAACAGACGTGGGAAAATTACGTCGGTTAGAGTTTCTGAATTTCGGTTTCGATTACTTTTCGATTAATCGTCCAGCCCTATGTTCTAGCTAATCAAAAAAGTGTTTCTTTACCTGTTAGATCTATCCTATGCTTGTCAACCAAAGAAATGTTTAATTTGATGATTTCTAGCTTTGGCAATATAATTATGATGTAGGGCTGGATGGGATGATGAAATACAGGGCTGCGTGATTAATCAAAATAAAACCAAATTTGCAATATGGCTTAGTGCGATTATCAAATTGCAAAGGCTGTGATTTAATTAAATAACTAAATGCGCTACTTGTTTCTGAGTGAAGCATGGCACTGTGTTCTTAAACTAATGCCAAGTTTACACTACAGGATTTTAAGCCTAGACGCCAGACAAATATCTAGCATGCTAAATATCTGGAGCTGTCGGCCGACTCGATATCCCGTGGTGTCACGTGTCGCGATGCAACAGCCGATGAAATATACACTGATGTCTATGGAAGCAGCAATAACAATCCATTCAAATATAATTTGCTGATGTTTATTCATATCAGATACACATTGTGTAAGTAACTTTAAAGCTCACTCACTCTATTGTTCTCCCAGTTCACCGGCCACAAGTATTTTGGGACAAATGGATGAATTCATGTTATATATTAAGATTAAAGGTGCTCTAAGCGATCCTGGGCGGAGTAACTTCCTGTTGACGTTCGAAGTGTTGTGTGTTGGAGCTAGACCCTCCTCCCCCTCCCCTCCGTGCTTCCTGAAACAGTCATGAACGCGCATTTAAAATCATTCTTGTCGGTTATTGGCTGGAGCATGTTTATTATGTTTCGTGGTCCAGGCTGCACCAGTTTGTTTTTATTGCCGTTTTCAGAGCTTGTGGCGACTACAGAGACCGCGTTTTTTTACAGTGTATTCAGGGGACAGGCAGCTAGCGGATAGTGAGGAGATGTTTGCTGTATGTGACAAAAAAAGTTTTGGCCTAAAAACGCGTGACATCGCTTAGAGCACCTTTAAGGTTATTATGTAGGTTTTTAAATGACAAAACACTCACTTGTACATATTTGAGATTTAGAATATCAGATAGTTGATGACATGGTTAGAAAAGCAATACATCTGTCATATAGTGTGGCCAGCTGGCTGCGGTGTGTCACGTGACAATCATGACACGTCCTCATGGAAACAATAAAAGGAACTCGCCTTAACTCTGGGATGTCAGCCAGAATGTTTTAAACTTATGTGTGAAAGGGTTATTTTAATTTTAATTAAGTTGAATTCATAATGTAATCAAATTTCCTCCCAACATCTATTTTCAAATGAAGTCGTTGGGTGACAGTTGTCGTCAGCTCGTGTAGTGTGTAACCTCCTGTTGCGGATCATTTACATAGTGTCACGTAGTGTGAACACCACAACGACTTCAAGACTCCACAGCAAGTCACGTAGTCTGAACAGCACAGCGATCTGCCGACGTTTAAAGTCCTGTAGTGTAAACTTGGCTTAAGGCAGCTCATGATGATCCACCGGGTTTACAGCGGTTCGGTTCACAGTAAGTTTGGAACGCAACATGCACCAACCTTCCTCCCAAAATTGTAATGAGAAGCATTTATCAAAAAAAAGAGAATCTTTAAAGAAATTTCTGTCATTAATTACTCACCCTCATGTCGTTCCAAACCCGTAAGACCTTCGTTCATCTTTGGAACACAAATTAAGATATTTTTGATGAAATCCGAGAGCTCTGACCTCCCTATACACAGCAATGCCATAAATTTCAAGGCCCAGAAAGGTAGTAAAGACATTGTTAAAAAAGTTAATGTGACTATAGTGATTCAACCTTAATTTTATAAAGTGACGAGAATACTTTTTGTGCGCAAAAATAATGACTTTATATCTTCACTTCTGTTTTCTTTTACGCTGTTTATGTCCAGCGTTTCCAGGTTCTACGTCAGAACGGCGACTCATTATTGGCTGGCTCCTGCGTCAGCATCACATGCATGAGTCGTGCTGCTCACGTGAACAGTGTCGGCCAATACTGAGCCGGCATTCGGACGTAGAACCTGGAAGCACTGGACTGTGTTTACAACGTGAACAGTGTAGGAGACTGACAGGGAAGAAAAGAAATTGTTCAATGAATTCGTTATTTTCATTTTGTTTTTGCACACAAAAAGTATTCTCGTCGCTTCATAAAATTAAGGTTGAACCACTGTAGTCACATTAACTATTTTAACAATGTCTTTACTACCTTTCTGCGCCTTGCATGTGGAAAAACGTTGCAGTCTTTTGGAAGTCACAAGCTCTCAGATTTTATAAAAAATATCATAATATGTGTTCCGAAGATGAACGAAGATCTTACGGGTATGGAACAACATGACAGAAATTTCATTTTTAGAAATTTCAACTAATCCAACTACTAACTAATGAAGACTTCATAACAGCAATAAATATCAGTATTGTAATTTCACAGTTGTAATGAGAAATTAAGTAGTTTTTCTGAAATGCGTTTTATATTTCATTACATAAGATTTTGGTAATATCGCCCACCCCTAACTTGATGTAATTGAAAAGACAGGAAATAAATAACATTAAATATTTTCATGACTAAGAATAAATATTTTTTATCATTCAAATATTTTAGCTAGCTACACTGCAAATATACAGCCAATGCAAAAATATCTGTAGCATAACTGACATAACCTCGTGTTAGGAAAGTGCTTGTACAAAATTCAACGACTAGGATTATTAGTGGAACACAGTGATTATGTATCGTAAAAATTTTGAAAAATAGAAAGTATTTCATAACACTCCATTTCACAATGCACCACATTTATATGCTGTAGGTCAGTAAATCTAATTCTGAGATGTCATTCATGATGGGAGTAAACAAAGCTGGAAATACGCATCTAGACTGCCAAGACCTGTTATCTCTTTGCCTTAAAGGCTTGTTATTGCCATTTTTATAATCCATTCATCTCCACTCTCACATGTATACTTGTACGCCCCCATCTGGTCAATGAGTGGAAGTGCAGATAACACTTTCTACACCTAAAGAGACAATAAAACTTGAGCTGAGAAACAAGTCTTTAAAATGACTCCAACTATTTACTCCCGTCTTAATTGCAGGAAACTCAATCTACACAGACAGATCAAACCTGAGCGATTAAGTGTCTAAATTTGGCCAACTGACATTTTGTCCACAAGAAGACTCATTTAGGACAGTAAAACATAGATGTTCTCAACTCCGAAGTCCTTCCTAAGATCTGACCTTCTGAGATTTGAGACCACCAGGGTGGTCAGCCAAGAAGGGAGACCCAAGACCCCTGCGCTAAAATAAGAAGCCTCCAGTCCTAAACCTGCCACAGAGAGACGATGAAATACATCCCATGCTATAAAACCTGATAGATTCGAAGGAGTAAAGCATTAACAACCCTGAATTCTTGAGCATTCGGTTCTTGACATGTGACACAGATGTCAAACCAGCAAGAATGAGGGAGAGTATCGCTATTACACATTAAGGAAATAACACAATCTGTTTTTCCACAACAAGAGAGGTAACAAAGTGTACATATACATACATATAAACACACACACAGACTTATAACAAAATTAAAATTGATACTTTTCACGTTTGATGGATACTGTTTTTAATGTTATCATCAGCAGCAGTAAATTCTATGGTTCATACATTTTTAAAATGATTTTTTATTGCATTTTATTGATTAACATTATGATGAAAAGTAATAAAAAACAAAATTATATTAGTAAAAACTCAAGATATATCAAAACGACAATGTATTGCTCCACTTGTAATATGTGACAGTTTAAATAAGCAAACATTCAACCTAGGCTTGTTAGTTACTTTAAAATCTACAGAAAGAGAGAGAAAGACAAGAGAAAGTGATGTTCCTCGGTGGAGATTGTGTCCTTTGGCTCCTCTATATTTAAGGCTGTGTGTTTTTTAATTATTATTCTGTCAGAGTGACGCCATGTGGGACCAATTACCAGCTCTGAGTGAAACACAGACAGAAAGAGAGAGTGAGAGTCCAGTATCATTATCAAAACTGCTATTTATACCAGCGGACCAACTCATTAATAACCTGAGAATTATAAGTTATATTTAATTTAAAATGATAGCCTTCTCATGAGGAGAATCTGTTGCTGTACAATATATTTGTGTAACATGGTCAAGATCTTGAAATTAACCATGAGCCAATGATGAAGCAATGCAGAAGTGGAGGAATATGGAGGAAGTGAAGACACATAGATGGACAGTTATTATGAGCTGAAGCACAAATGATCCATCCCGAACGCTGCTAGACAACAACAGTTATTATGACTCAAAAATAATCTCAAAAATATGACTGCGGTGTTACCGGCCCCTATGATTGTGATTTTGACTCTGAACATGGAAAGGCATTCACAGGCTATTTTACCTCCAAAAGCAAAAACATAATAATTAAAAAAAAATCTGCAGAAACTTAAATAAATAAATGAGATGAATAAAATAAATGATATAAATAAATTAAAAAATGGAAAAATTGAATAAATTTAAGAAAAAATTTAATGAAATATAAAATGAAAAAAAGAAGAAGAAAAAAATTAAACAAAAATAAAAAAATAAAACAAAACATTAAAAAAAATAATAAAATAGTGAAGTTCTCATTAAATGGAAAGACAAAGTACTCATGAATTAGTTTTTGTTCCAGCTGCCATCTACAGGTGTATCTGAGTGAACACAAGAGCAAAGGCCCAAACTATCTCAGTCGAAACCGCCTGCAAAAACTTAAAGCCTTAAAAGTGGTTAAGCACATTCATTTTTTAACCTACCCAATCTTGGCCACAGATAAACAAGATACGTGCAGGCCTGACCTGACCTGAGAGTCATTGTACTTTCAATAAAAAAAAGCACAAAGAAGGAACACAAGATAAATGTGCAAGTCTCTACTTAACATTCCTGCATCCAGCCGTTCTCCCATGAGCTCTTTCACCCTCCCAATCCCTCCGTCTCCCTATCTGATGGGCAGAAAGGTGCGCTGGGAATTCCTCAAATGTTTCAGCCTGTTTAGACTTGTGCAGAACGTCTCTGAACGTCCTGCCAAAAGCATCACTTAGATTAAGATGGAGAAAATGCAAGGCTAATTCTGGGAATAGAAAGAGTTCACGGAGTCGTCTAGTGATTATCCTTACAATAGAACTTGTCAGAGGTGTTAAATTTATCTAACTAGGTTATACAAGACATCTAACCTTTGCATGTCAGTTATGCTGCAATTTTACTTTGGGTGATGAGATGCATTTAAAAAGACATTAATTGTTCCTTTCTTTTTAAACAATTTAAATGATACAATTTAAAAGATGAATGACTAACAAATGTGATCACTAGGCCAGCTGGAAAAACCAACTACTGAAAAAAACAGGGATTGGGGACATTTGTTCACCAATGAAAGAGCTCCCAATTACATTCTGCACAGACCAGAGCACATTATTGTCACAATATGTTTATTGATCACAGTAAAAAAATAAATATAATATTTCGGGAGAAAAAAATAAAATAAAAAATACAATCCAGTGTATTTAAGGAGAAAGCAAAAAAAAAAAAAATTATATATATATACACACACACACACACTATATTGCCCAAAGTTTTGGGACGCCTGCCTTTACGTGCACATGTACTTTAATGACATCCCATTCTTAATCCGTAGGGTTTAATATGGAGTTGGCCCACCCTTTGCAGCTATTACAGCTTCAACTCTTCTGGGAAGGCTTTCCACAAGGTTTAGGAGTGCGTTTATGAGAATTTTTGACCAATCTTCTAGAAGCGCATTTGTGAGGTCAGGCAGTGATGTTGGCGAGAAGGCCTGGCTCACAGTCTCCGCTCTAATTCATCCCAAAGGTGTTCTATCGGGTTGAGGTCAGGACTCTGTGCAGGCCAGTCAAGTTCCTCCACACCAAACTCGCTCATCCATGTCTTCATGGACCTTGCTTTGTGCACTGGTGTGCAGTCATGTTGGAACAGGAAGGGGCCATCCCCAAACTGTTCCCACAAAGTTGGGAGCATGAAATTGTTCAAAATGGCTTGGTATGTTAAAGCATTAAGAGTTCCTTTCACTGGAACTAAGGGTTCAAGCCTAACCCCTGAAAAACAACCCCACACCATAATCCCCCCTCCACCAAACTTTACACTTGGCACAATGCAGTCAGGCAAGTACCGTTCTCCTGGCAACCACCAAACCCAGACTCGTCCATCGGATTGTCAGACAGAGAAGTATGATTCGTTACTCCAGAGAACACGTCTCCACCGCTCTAGAGTCCAGTGGCGGCGTGCTTTACACCACTGCATCCGACGCTTTGCATTGCACTTGATGATGTAACGCTTGGATGCAGTTGCTCGGCCATGGAAACCCATTCCATGAAGGTCTCTACGCACTGTTCTTGAGCTAATCTGAAGGCTACACAAAGTTTGGAGGTCTGTAGCTATTGACTCTGTTGGCGACTTCTGCGCACTGTGTGCCTCAGCATGCGCTGACCCCGCTCTGTGATTTTACGTGGCCTACCACTTCGTGGCTGAGTTGCTGTTGTTCCCAATTGCTTCCATTTTGTTATGATACCACTAACAGTTGACCGTGGAATATTTAGTAGTGAGGAAATTTCACGAATGGACTTGTGGCATTGCACAGGTGGCAACCTATCACGGTACCATGCTTGAATTCACTGAGCTCCTGAGAGCGACCCATTCCTTCACAAATGTTTGTAGAAGCAGTCTGCATGCCTAGGTGCTTGATTTTATACACCTGTTGCCGTGGAAGTGATTGGAACACCTGAATTCAATGATTTGGAGGGGTGTCCCAATACTTTTGGCAATATAGTGTATATGTATGAAGAGTTCAAGCCGCTAAATGCCACCTCTGTCAAAAATGAGAGAATGATATTGAGCGAATGCTTTCTGCACATAGTATACGTTCATCAAATACCTTCGCTTCAAATCCGCTAAATCCCAGCGTCAGTCCATTCAGAAATACCGGTTTGTTGGCAGAAGCCTCTAAACTCCACTTCCCTTTGTCAGCAAAAGCCTCTAAGTCCACAGAAGAACCAATCGGAAGACTTGAATGGAATCGTATGATTTCAGGATGAATAATAGTGTGCAAAGCTTCAAAGCTTTATAAATCTTTTGTTTTGAATCAGTGGTTCGGAGCGCGTATCAAACTGCCAAAGTCATGTGATTTCAGTAAACGAGGTTTCGTTACGTCATAAGTGTTTCGAAATTTCAATGGCTCACCACTGGGTGGCGTGACTTTGGCAGTTTGATACACGCTCCGAACCACTGATTCGAAACAAAAGATTTGTAAAGGCAGGAACACACCAAGCCAACGGCGACAAACTAATGGCGAAGAAAGCAGACTGCGGGGTTGGCTCACGTCGGCAGCATCTGGGTCCAAAGTTGCCCTGACACACCAAACCGACGCGTGACAGCCGACGGCTAAGTAGCACGTCCGTTCTGCGTAAGATGAAATGCCTTTCTGAACCAGCAGGTGGCAGTAGCTGAACAGTCAATCAAAATGATCAGATGGACCGACGAGCTCCGACGCGATTCAACATGTCGAATCGGCCGAAAAAAAGCCGACGAGGACCAACTTCAGCCAACGGTGTGGAACACACTGAGAAAACTTAAGTCGGCCGACAAACAAAAACTGCCCAACGTCCGACCGTCGGCTTGGTGTGTTCCTGCCTTAAAGCTTCGAAGCTTTGTGAAGCAGTGTTTTGAAATCGCCCATCACTAGATATTGTTGAATAAAGTCGTTATTTTGTTTTTTTGGCACACAAAAGTATTCTCGTTGCTTCATAACATAAAGTTTGAACCACTGTAGTCACATGAACTGTTTTACATATGTCTTTAGTAGCTTTCTGAGCGTTTGAAAGTGTTAATTATCTTGCTGGCAATGGAGGCCTCACTGAGCCATCGGATTTTATCAAAAATATCTTAATTTGTGTTCCAAAGATAAACGAAGGTCTTACAGGTGTGGAACGACATGAGGGTGAGTAATAAAAGACAGAATTTTCATTTTTGGGTGAACTAACACTTTAAGACATGCCTTCACAAGCACCCGTTGGAGCTTGAGTTGGGGGAGGTGAGACATGCAAGGTTGTTTCAAAACATGCTTCATTTTTGTAACTCTGTTAGGTGCCACTAGTGTCGCAGAGACTAAATACTTCAACTTTAAGGAAAAAATATATATTTAACATTAAAAAATGTCAAAGTCCTGATCGTTTTTACTTTGCAATAATGAATGTACATAATTTTTTTCTATACTCTACCTACCTTGCAACATTACTTAAAATAATAATAAATATTGTGTTAATACTTACAGTAACTTAATTATATTTTATCCCAAACACAAAACCTGTTGTTGATTATAATGTATATGTGATAAGATATGTATATATATATAGATATATGTGGTATCTTCAAGAAAGACAAGATAAGCATTCAGCCGTGAGAAACATTAGGCCTGTGTTGTCTGTATCTGCAGTGCAAATATGTGATTCTCTTGATAAATTCAAGATAACCTGAATGTGAAAGTCAGTTATTGACAGTTATAAAACAGAACATACATAAACATAAGTTAAACAAGATAAGTTGTACGTAAAATTTCTTACATTCTACTTCTACTCCAAATTTAATTCAATGTGTTACTTGCTGTTTCTTTGTAATTATTTGTAAAATTTACTAGCAATTTCTGAGTGAAAATTGTTTCTTCTACACCAAATTTATTTTAGTGTAGATTCAATTTCATAGACACAGGCCTTTATTTTCTTCCCTTTTTCTCACCATAATGCATACAATCATGTCACAGTTTGAGCATGTACATTTCACCATAAAGCCTGTGTGTGTGTGTGTGTGTGTTCTTGTTTATATTACATCGTGGGGACCAAATGGCCCCACGATGTAATAAAAACCTGAGATCACCTACATCATGGGGACCAGCCAGCGGTCCCCACGAGGGAAATGGATTAATAAACATACTAAATGATGTTTTTT